>JARWMV010000074.1:0-77149 GCA_030998015.1 Ceratorhiza oryzae-sativae | reverse complement strand
TAACCTAACCTAGCCTAACCCAATCCTAACCTAACCTGACCTAACCTTGACTTTGAACTCGTTGGGATCGCTTTGCTTGCAAACCTCTCTAATGGGTCTTCTTGGTAATCCCAGCAGTTTTATTTTGTACACAGGTGAGTTCAATGCGCATTGATTCAGGTGTTAGCAATTGCTCACATCGTCCGAGGACCGTTTCCCAAGCAAAACAATATGCATCTCGTCATCCTCAATTACTGAAAGCAGCTTTTCCTGAAGCTCGTAGGACCACTTGATTGTGGACAGATGCGTGCCATTACTGGGAGGAGCATCGCCAGTGGGTGTGTCGTTGTGGGCGGACGCGTTTTGAACAACAGCACCGGCAGCCGTAGCATCTGCACGATTAACACGACGCTTGCGAGCGACTTCTGTTGTGTTTGAGTTTGCCGTATAGCGCCTTTCAGCGTATGGATTAAGGAATGGACGACTTGAGGAGGGTCGTGGTGGGTGGAGGATGTGTCGTGTTCGTTTATCTCGCTGCGTTCTTGACAAACAAACCATGAGTTCGGACAATCCTCTGTTTGGACTTCCTTAGAGAAGAGTCGAATTGGACACGGGAGCAAATTTCCATTCAGAATCTGTGCTACATCTGACGTATGTTGTATCTGCGAGATGTAAGCGTTCTCGCTCACATCTGGGGCCAATTTTGACAGGGGCTAGTCATCGAAATCTTATACAGGGTAATGGACAATCCGATATTGTTATGCCACTCTAGCTTGATTTTAGGTGTGTCCTCTATTGTTGATAGTGGTGGACTCACTTGGGCTTCTCAGGGGGATGTATAATGCCGGCTGTCGAGGTCGTAAGGCATTCAGTTGTGAACGGCTTCAGCGAACTAAATTACTGAATCGTATATCCGAATGAAGAATTTGCGAGCTCTGAGACATGTTTGCAACGTAGCGGGTGTCAGAGAACGTGTAATATCCTCATGCGTGAATAACATAACCATATTTGTATATCGCATCAAAAATATGTTTCAACGCAAGTCGAAGAACGAGCTGTCGGAATCCGGGGAATCTACCTTGTAAGTTGAACACCATTCACCCGGTGGTAAATGCAATCTTGAGAACTCTACCAAAGGCTAAAAATCTAGTTCTGTTGCTTAGTGAGGATTTCGTGCCCGATAATCCTTCTGTTACATCATCACTTGCCCGGAACGTCGAACTCCCGCTTGCGAGACGGCTTTTCGCAAATCGCACAACTGTGACAGCAAAACTTTTTATTTCGATTTGCCAGAATCTCGCCTGCAAACACAATCTGCGAAGGGCATTCAGCCCATGTCAAGCACCAGAAATCCACACAACCCTCTTCCTAGAGTACGGTCGCTCTCTTATCGAGCTAACAATATGGGGCTGAGGTGCATTTTTTCTATGAAGCTGTATTTTACAATGATACTGGCTTCATTAAATTTGAAACCAAGACGTTGCGAGTGCACTGTGTTGTTTTAATCGTGACTTTGACACACAAGGCGTACGCCAACTCCTGTCAGTATTGCAGAGATAAACGATATTATATGATTTGATCTGCAAGATATTGTGCACTTGCTCATTAACCGGTTCACGTAGACCTACGCACATTTGTCCAAAATGCACTCAGCCCAGGCCAGCTGTTGAATCTAAAAGTCTGTAGGAGCCAGAATGATACTCAGTCCTGAATTCATTTTCTTTAACCTACAGTACCACTGCGTTGCGACGCGTAGGTCAAAACATAGTTTAAATATTTGCACAACGCAAACTCTAATTTCACCAAATATTAGAACAAGCAGAGTGTGGAAATGCGAGTTTAAGTGTTTAAAGCTTCCCACCCCTGTCTTCCGAGGCTATTACGTTATTGGACAGGGTAGAAATCATTGACAACTATGCTAATTTTGGTTGCAGCATGTTGCTCTACATGACATGATGGTAGGACGAGGGAGGTCCCTTGCCTCTCTCAAGCTTCTTTGACAGTTTGGGGAAGCTACAAGCAGCACAGGCCATGCTTCCCGACATTTCGGGTTATTTGGTTGAATCCCATATATATATATATATATATACCATTCATGACGTCACAACACCAGTATTGTAAGTGTACCTGTTTCGTCTCCATTCAGAGTCATGTCAGTAAGATGAAAGCAAATTATCTGAGTCCATTTTGCTTAATAATTACCTGCATTAAACACCCGTTCTAAGCTACTCGTCATATCATCATTAGCCGTTCGCGCAATTCGGACTTCTCGTGACACTATGCGAGGCTCCAATCTGAAACCAAAATTTGAGCCGACATTGAACAGGCAACTTTCATCCCACTCACAGGTTAAGTATTGAATGTATTTTGTGAAGCTGCACTTTCAACCCCAATTACAGTTTGCTAATCATGCGCAACATGGCGTTCAATTCTAGCATGCTCTGATAGGAGCTTGTGCCAGGCAGAGCCTTTGATGTACAGTTGTTTATCAAACTCCTACTCAAGCCCAATACTCCATCACACAGCGTATGACTTTGCCCTGAATAGAGCTTCAGTCAGGCAGAGCCAAATCTGCACCGCCTTAATCCATTAGCGCAGCCAGAGAGCTTAGGCTTGGCAGAGCCAAGTATCGCCTTGACCTAGCCGTGCGCGTTGAGGGTTTTTGACCATCTCACATGGCTTGACCTTGCTCTGGGAGGAGCTTCAGTCTGGCAGAGCCGCCACAAGAGGCCTGGACCACTCAGCACAAGGTTTGATTGGCCTGCTCTGATAAAGCTTACGCCTAGCAGAACCTGTGAGCAGGACGACTAGAGTCGAACTCCCAGACCTCGATCAATAACCTCGCGTCACCCATCTGTGCTCTGCGTAGAGCTTGAGATTGGCAGAGCCGGCAACGTAAGACCTGGACACACGTAGTGCAAGTCAAAATCCTCGAAAGTCCAATGATCCCATCGTGCGTCGTTCAGGCTTGCTCTGAGAAGAGCTTCAACCAGGCAGAGCCAACGTCAACACATCCCGTCACGCGCAGACATAATCGGCATGCTCTGAATGAGCTTGTGCCAGGCAGAGCCAAATGTCGCGCGAAGACCGGCCGCATTTCACCAATCGCGAAAGATCAACCAAACGTGGTTGGACCTTGCTCTGAAAAGAGCTTTGGTCCGGCAGAGCCAACAACCGGGGTTCGATCAATTAGATTCAGCAAACGTTCTGGGTGTCCATAACACGCGGAAAGCACTGCTAAACCTTGCTCTGAGAGGAGCTTCAGTTTGGCAGAGCCCAATATAGCTTCAGGACCTGGTAGGAAAGATGACGAAAAAGGTGTTTATGTCTCCAGGGGAAAGTAACAATTGTGTTATTGGGGGAATGGCAACACGGATGGTGAAATAGCCAGCTCGTGAAGTCGTGGTTGATGCAGGGAAGAAAACAACATTGGTCATGTGATATACCCGTGATCTGCTTCCAATGTCAACATCCGGTATGCACGTGATGCACCCTTTTTCTTTTTCTTTTTTTGCATACAGGCACATGACACACATGGTGGGAATGTCGTAAGTCCCATTGGGAAATATAAAGTCATCCGCTGGCTAACAAAGCAATAGCCACTACCAAGGCACCAAAAAAAAAGTATACATTTCCCATTCAGTTTTTTAATACCATATATATTAGCTGAGGTGCACAATGCGCAATATTTTCTATATATTATTACTAGTTCTCTAATCACGCCCTTATACAATGTTTACTATTATGCTCTTTGTCGAGGAGGTATCCATGACTCCAACATACAACATTAAGCGCCTGACAACGTCTTAGCCCAACAGTAGTCAGGAATCAACATAAAATCACAGACAAAAATGGCACTTGAAGCACCCCATACTTATTTATCTGTCAAGAGATGTTCAACTTGGTGAGTCCACGTGGTAGATGCAAACTGAAGTTTGGCCATGGAAAGAGAAACAGTCCCTATTCACACACTCATGTATCTCAATGGTGTTTAGGAGCCGATCCTCTGACCGTCCGGCAAATTCGGGTGGGTTATGACAACGCTAGTTGCCGAAATGGACCTGAAGTCACATGACAACCTGGGTCGAAAGTCACGTGACCGTAACGCGTTGTCGTCAGCCCCTAACTCCCCCAGTTCATCTCATCACCAATCCGTTAAAAGAAATGTACCGAAGCACAAAAAATTCCGGCACGCTCGCTATGATGAATGCCGAGACTCATCCAAGCCGCTTTCAGCAGGTGTTGAACGGGATAGCTCGTACGACAAGGATGATTGTCCTAGGTGGGGAGTCTCCAGGCCATGGACTACCGGTACGTCAGAGGTTCTGTCTCAACTTTGTCATACTTGATATCCTGGAGTAGGGTCTTGATGAATCAGTCGACGTGCTCTATGGGGAGCGAGAGTCCAGACGCATGGCTATGCGTACACTGATGCAGGAGCTTAAGCCTACAAGGCAGTCACCGGCTGAGAACCACAATCCTTTCGTGATCGCGAGCTTCAACAAAGTCATGACCGAGCGACGAATCTCTTCGCGCTCCTTGCCTCCCGGACCTTTTGAGGCTTTTCTATCCGACATGGATCGTAAACAAAAGTTGGTTCTCGGGATTTCAACAAGTTTCGACGGGCTCGAGAGTTCAGTGGATCCTCGACTCAAAGGGAAGGTGATAATGCTTCATGGCGACAACAGGGTGTTGCGATGCTGCAGTCCGAAATGTCCTGGGTTGACTGAAGAAGCCACCAGCGGTCTCGATTTTGTTCTCGCGACCATGGAGGACCCTTCAAGTAAACAGAGAAAGTGCCCGAAATGCTATGCTAAATGTGAGTTTCAATGTTTTATTATTAAGCGCAAACAGAAGTTTTTAACTACGTGTGGTTGGCCCAGACATCAAGGACAGGAAGGCGGTCAGGCATGGCAATGAGAAGACATATATCTTACGACCCGCTGTCGAGATCGATCTTGTAAGCTCTGTGGCTGCGGGTAGAGACAAGGCCACTATGCTGCGCCGCGCCAAGGATTGCCAGCTGCTCCTGATATTGGGAACCAGTCTGAAGTCACAAAGTATAAGGGAACTAACACAGGACTTGGCTGACGTTGTCCACGAAGGGTATGGGGCAGTGGTCTACGTGCACCCCGAACCGCTGAAGGGCAGAAACATGTACAACCATATTGACGTGCATCTGGGACTAGATGTCGAAGATGCGGTAAACCTCATTTTGTCGGATGTAGGGAAAGTGAGTAAACTTAGCATACCCTTCAAGTTTTTCGGTATTGACACCCCATGCACGTAGGAACTCCGCTCTACAGAGGGTGATCTAATACCCGTGTACGACGAGAAAGACTTCTGGACCGATGTATTTCGTCACCGTTTCATTGATCGGACTTTATACTGACCTTTCGCTTTCTCATGACATGACTTCAGATCCTGGGCAATGAGGTTGCGATGCAACAGTGCGGAGAAGAACAACTCCTGGAACACGTTCTCTGCGAGCGGTGTGGTGTATCGGACATGGAATACATGGCTACATGTCAGAAGTGCGGCGACCGCTACTGCCATCGTCGCGTAAACTACGATGAGTCGAGGGGCGTCGAGGATGAACACGGCCGCATTTTGCCTTTAGACGCCCCGGGTCCAGATTCGGTTGACCCTTACTTGAACGAAGACGGGTGTCTTGCTTTCAACTATTATTCTGCAGACGGGAGCCGGCCATTGCTGGATGACGCCAAGTCTGAATTCATTTGCGCCACCTGCTGGCATCAGGATGCTCTGGGGTTCTATCCGGTATGTTCTCGTTTAGAGCATACATTGTAGCAAAACTCTCAGTAACGATCGTCAACATCTAACAGCATTTTCTCAAGCCGGCCTCACGTCTCGACCCCAGCATGGAAGGTTCAGCCGCTCCTAAGTTCGTCGTGGTAATTTATTACGTGGAGCAGTTTTGGCCAGAAGCAAAGAATCTATCCGATATGATCACGTCCCGTTCAAATAGCCGAGCCTGTCAGGTGAGTGTTTTGATTGATTTTAAACTCGAGGAATAACTTGCGGCACAGTGCGTCGTCCAACCCATCAAACTGGAACAATTCCAAGAGTTGCGGATTTTTGAAAAATTGTGCGATATTTGACATTTACTTGGAGAAAATGGCAAATGACTAATGCTCTTACAGCTCACTTCAACCAAAGTCATACCACGTCACTGTGGTATACCTAACTCATGGTCTGACAGGCGAGCAAGGCTATCAGCTGGATCACGGCCATGCTATACGTCCCGCACAGGTGAGTGTCACGCATACTGGTAGCCAAGCATATCTGCGGCTGACCCTAAACCTAGTTCATCGAGAAGACATTAAGCGTTATGGGTGACATTGCAGCGAACGCCCTGACGAAACGGGCCTTTCTGATATGCTGCGGGCACCCTCTATTTCATTCTGGAATGGTGCAAGGGCTGCAAGAATGGATTGATGGGTGAGCCGAACCGCAATCAGCCTGATGAATCAAATAATAAATATTATACTGGTAGGGCTAGATTCGATTCTCTGATTGGGTGCATGAACCAACGGCTGGCGCCCGCTTTCTTTGTAAACCTCGCCGCTAAGTGGTCAACTGAAGTGTTCAAGACGACCCGACAAGGCGCCGAGAATATTTTTCGCATGTGGATCGCTGACAGCATCGCATTCACTCACTCGGATCTCCTATTTCTTGCACCGGCAGTTAGGCCCGAACTGTGGTTGTCGGCTCCGATGCAGAGCCGTCCCCTTGGAAAACCTCTTCCGAGTTTACTTGCTACCTGTAGCTGTCCCGCAGGCCCTTTGGCGCAACCCATGATGAGGCGAGCAAGAGGGCGGAAGGTGTGGGACGTCCGCTACTCAAACGCGAAGGACCACACGAAGTTAAGTGAGGTATCAGTCAATGCCGAGTGCCTCATCTGCAAACAATCTTGGCCCTTGCCTACCGAACATCTGGTCGGCACTCTGAGGAAATATGCTGGATCATTTGCTGTGATTGTCCCATACTTCCATGAGCATTCGTCATCGTAGTGCTGGTGTACCACACTTCCTAGGATT
This sequence comes from Ceratorhiza oryzae-sativae, assembly GCA_030998015.1. Classification (NCBI taxonomy): domain Eukaryota; kingdom Fungi; phylum Basidiomycota; class Agaricomycetes; order Cantharellales; family Ceratobasidiaceae; genus Ceratorhiza; species Ceratorhiza oryzae-sativae. Next base: position 70,109 of record JARWMV010000074.1, on the reverse strand, counting down.
CTGTTCTCGCTGCACAAGTAAAACAACGCATATAACCACGTATAATTTTATTCACATGTACCATCTGGCAATCTGGCTGCATTTCCACTCCTATTAATGCCATGAAATCGATTCTAAGAGCTATCGAATGAAACTGGGAGCGTCTAATAGTTCTGCTGTTGTTCTAGCGGGTGGACACAAGGCAAAACGGATACGCTGGCTGAAACCCTGGACAAGATCCTCCCAGGCACTTTTTTTTCGAGTTAACGGCCATCTCATGGAACGTAGATAGATTTCACTCTATATCGAAAAGCTCACAGATCACGTGTTTGTCGTTGTACAATAAACTACTGTTGCACGAGATATTCCCAATGCAAGGGTTGTCACGTAGGTTTTTAATTTTAAATTTTAAAAAGAATTCAGGATGCATGAGAGCATTTTCGAGGCTTAGCCTCATAGTGCGACTGTGAAACTATTGTAGGCCATACATAGAGGCGAGAAAAAGGAAACGTAAGAGGAGACCCACCAGACCCAGGTTGAGCAATGTCCCCACTTGTGCCAAACACATGATGCAACCCTCTAATCAAAGGGAGTGGCTAACTCATTCCTATTTAAGAACCTTTCCATTATGTGGTCTGCACGTTGGATCCGCAACCCTGCGTTAATCCCAGGCCCTGACAAATCACTCGGCGAATCCCTGGCCAAGTCCTGTCTCTTTATCTCTAGCGAGCTAGTTCACCCAAGCGATCGATGAACAAACACCAGCAAACATGCTGTGCGAACCCCTCATGACGCCCATATCTCGGTTGTTCCTGCAAGTAGTAACGGCCTGTTCTCCCAAGGCCGTTGTTCTATTTATAGTTTGATTTTTGTGCATCCTCATTTTACCTTCTTCCATGTGCGACTGGCCTTGGGCCACCTTTTCTCCCTTTCCTTCATACTCCATTCTTCTTGGTTTCTCTGCACTAGGTCACAGGCTGTTTACCCTCGTATCGCATGTGGTTCATAACACATGTCTGCCAAACAAAAGGGATGTCACGTGGATTCAATAATAGATTTGTTTGTTTCCCCACGATAGGGAGTCACGTGTTCAATACCTCCTCTACCCGATCACGCACTCTCCCACCATGTCAGGTCATATAGCTGCTGCCGGTCCTATCTCTGCTGCGTTACAGCCTCAGCAAGCTACTTCGGGGCAGAGAACAAAACAACTGGGCAGGTCAACAATGACAACAACGTCGGGCAAAGGCAACGGCAAAGGCAAGTTGGCCAGAAAAAGTACCGGCGGCAAGGCTCTACGTGTCGAATGTGAGTAATACACACAGTTAGTCTACTACTCTGAAACAAGCGAGCACCAGTCTCTCCTATTCCTTGGTCGGATGACGAAGAACCGACTAGTAAGCAGGGCCAGCTTGAAGTTTGGCCGAGATTACTGACAACGATTTCACCACGGAAAAGCTCGTGTTGCAAATCATGACACGTTACCCACCCAAACTTCTCCCATGTTTGAATAGGATGGCGTTCGGCAAATTAGCGTAACCTGAGGGGTTTTACTATCTGCTCTCCTCGATATGCGACGTCTGGGTTGGCTCTGTATGGTAGAGAGATACTTTTTCGAATCAATCGAATCAACGCAATCCAATAAGGACTAATTACCGAAGACCTTGCGGTATACTCTGATTGACAGAGTATTTGCTGTCTAGGGGGGCTGAGGTGATTGCAGACGATAAACAAGTGTGACGTGATGGTGGACAAGATGCAAGGGGAAGGGGGGGGGACTTCGGCATTGCAAATGTGGTAAAACTAAGTTACTCGGACTCCCAAACGTGGTGCAAACAAGTATGCATTAAGAAATGAACATAAACGGGATACATAAACAATGTGCAAACGCGCCAGCAACTTTTTAAGTGAGAGGATTACTCTCCCTGAGCACTGCTTTGCGTCTGATATCTGGTCGCAACTGCCGCCGCCTGGCGACCAGCAATGGTCCATGGCGTACCGGGCTTTTTAGGATCGAGACGATTCGCCTTGGATGCAATCTATAGGGTTTGTTCGTGTTAGAGTATGCAGAAGCAAGGTTGTCTAAGCCTCTTACAAGGGTGATCATGCGGACCATGCTGCTTTCCCTGAAGACGAAGGAATGGGTTGTCTGATCCCAAGACTCCTCAATGAACTGTGTGCCCCACTTCTGAATGAGACGCCGGTTTCCTGGATAGACTGCAACATGCAGATCTGTATGGCGGCAAGACGAGCTATAGGCAAAGAAGACCTCCGCGCCGTGAATCATATCAGTCTTGTACACCCACTTCGTCTTTCTCGCATCGCAGCCGCAGATCGAAGATGGATCCGGTAATATAACACCGTAAGGGCGGTGTTTGTCCGGTGCATGTAGAACCTTGCTGATGGAGAAGTGTTCGTGGCTAGCCTTTCGAGCAATGAAAAGCAGCCCAGTATGGTATCGAGCCTCGACCGACTTTCCCCAAACTCGGTAAAAGGAAGCGCGTATATCTGAGCAAAAATAATAGAGGTTCAGAAGAACTTCGGGAAGGATGTGCATATAATCCGTGTGCATCATGCTGGAGGCGGTTGGTAAAACTAAGGAAAGGAATCGGGTTCTAGGAGCATCGATGGCGGATAAAATGAGTATTAAGGACTATATTGCAAGTTTGCTAACTCACGGGAGAAGTGTTTTTCGTATGAGCTCAATCGTGTTGGGACCGTAGAGATTCATACCACAGGCTACACCAAAAATCCGCGTCGTCAAGGCTTCCTTCATGAGATGGCGAACCTGAAATCGACACCGCTCCAAAAACTGGTCTTCCGACACGGAATAGGATTCTTGGTTCCCATGTTTTGACACCCACCACCAGCTTCCTCCGGGATGACTCTCGGTTACGAATATCATTGCCAGATGGTAGCTAGAGTCCTTGTATAGTCTGTTACAACCAGATGGTGTCAACTGGCTAGTAGATACCTACTGTGATTTGACTCACTGGTCTTTAAGGTGCTTCTCGTCCAGCTCAGTAAGCCCATGATGCAGCAGGCTACAGGAAACCGCTACGTTCATCTGAAATACGCTCAGAAGCGCATCGATTTGTTTACATAATGCTTGCGCCGTCTCAGTGAGAGAACGAAGGTGAAATATCACGATCATTACCCCTTCTGGGGTGCCAAGACGCAAGGTCATTCTTGCTCCGCGGTTGATGACATACTACTCAGAAGCTCAGTACAAAACCTCTGGTTGACGTTGCCACCTACCGGAGCACTACTAGCCCGCACCGCCGCCAAGCATTCCGGGCACGGCCAAGCCTGCTCCTCTACGTCCGAAAACCCACTCGGAATCGTTACACAAGCCCGACCGGTGCTATCGTCTTGGGGTCGGCTCGGATCGTCATAGCAGAAGCATCGTTCACATATGTTGCAAACAATGACCATACCTCCGTCCTCACAGATATAACAGTGCTGGATTTCACGTTGAGAAAAGGTTGATTTTGAAGACATTTTGCTCACTAGAGGTTTTCATGTTTGGATTAGTTGGTAGCAGTAACAGAATGCGAAAAATTAGCTATCTACCCTGCGCTTGCTCCTCCGTTTTGCCTTCCATGCTGGGAACGTGTGCCAGAGTTTAATGGCGAAAAGAAACCAGGGTGAACATGGCCAAGTCACGTGGGCGCGTGTCGATATTGCCAAGGTCCAAGCGCCGTTTGGTCGCGTTTTCTGACTTCTGGAGATTGGACGGTTCAGCTAAGTGGCCTATGCGGCAAAGTAAGTCTCAGAAATAGCTCTTATATTAAAAGAGCTCATCGCGGAGCCCACCGTCAAACATTTGACGCTCGATAGCACAAGGCACCACATTTTCTCAATAGCATTTGTCCGTTAAGCCCTGTTTTTAAACTCCAATTATTCGCTCCCTTAACCACTACGTCACCATGTATAGTTCTATGAAAATCCATGGACTGCGTTTCAACAACGTCATATGGCGGGCTATGTAGAATAGATATATACAAATATATAAATATATATCGAATGTACAGAATGAACTGGCAATCGCATGACTCATGTACTATGAATCTCGTACTTACTGTAACGTTCTACAATGTACTAGAACGCCTCTTTTTCGTGTATACAAGGATCTCTGTTTCTCTCCGTAGGTAGTCATCCGCACACTTCAATATAATATAGTTTTACTCGTCTTAAGCACACTGCGCTACACGCATATAGCGTGATATATACATATGTAAGTAGTATAGATATCAACAGGCTAGAAAAGGTTTTTGGATTGTAGCGCCTTGCAATTCCAGTGCAACAGTAGTTGAAATATAGCATTGATATTTGATCGACATGAAGACAAATATAGATAGAAATATACAGTACAATGATCAATGCTTTGTCTTACTGCCCGCCTGTTACGCTCTGCTCGCTAGTATCGATTCGTGATCCTGCCGCTGGTCTCCTAATGTGCGCCCGGGAGCTGCGGTTCAGAAGCTCATCCTCCGACAGCGGACCACCTATCATAGTGACAACGTGCCCAGTGCCAGTCGTCGGAGCAGGAGTAGGAGCGGGCATCGGGACAGAAGGCGGTAGTGGGAGGATGGGTGCGAGATCCTGTCGCGTTGAACGGTTGGGGGAACTTTTGGAGGATATGGGTGGCACGGGATGGGTGGAACAGGAGGGAATTTGTAATCGAGACGGAGAGGGAGCCAGCGGTGCTTGCGCTATAGTGAGACCTGTGGGAGCGGTCGACGCTGTGGCCGGCGACGAAACAAGATTGCCACACGCAGGCTCTGGCTTCCTGAGCCCAGTCTCTACTTATTCATCATTCAGTAATGGTACTTCGTGCGGGTGAATCTCATTGTATTTACCGATAGACATCGCTCTAACGTGGTCTACAAGGGTCGTGGCCCGCCCAGACTCCTGATTAGCTCGACGCGCGCCTATTCCGGCTGAATTGACCACTCATGAGTTGAAACCAAGAAATGACAACTTTCAAACAGTCCGCTCACTATTAAAAGCACCCTGGTAGTCCATCATGCCTTGTCCCATGCCTCCTACTGCACTCTCCACCGCGACTTGTGAACCTCCGCTCGAAGGGTCTTGAGACGATCCCAGCTTCTGCACCAATTCCATTGATCGTCAAGTTACGAGTAGAAAACAAACTGTAAAATGATCGACTCACCTCTTGAACATCCTTGCCTGACGATACGCAAGCAGGAGATGAAAGCTGGTCATCTGACCGGACGCCAACCTCGCGTTGCGTGAGCGGATCTCGAACATCTGTCTGCGAGCTGAATCGGATCGGTTCGTCCGAGGGAGGGGGACTAGCCGGGTCTTGTTGGGTGAATGGGAAATTAACTCCAGGTTGGGCTTTCTGGGGTTGCGGATGATTAAGGGGAGAATGGTTGAGGGGAGGCAACCGATTGGCGTCCTGAGTGGAGAAACCAGGCGAGTACCCAGGCTCCGCCTCCATCTGTACCAGCTTAGTGGCCGCACGCCTTTCCTCGCTAGGAATTTGCTTTGGCGCCCTGGTAGTCAAGTCTGCCGCTGACGCCACTGCCCGCGCGCGCTTCGTTAGAGGCTCTGGCACCTCACTCGGCGGCAGAGGCAGCTCCTTCGAGCTTCGACTATTTTGACCAACTGCAGAGGAAGATATCACCGTCCTCGTCGGCTGTTGATCGCTGTCGGACTCGGGATCTCCCCTTAAGATGATGGGCGAGCGGGCGGACGCACGCTTCCGTTTTTTGCTATTGGCTGCCGGGGACGAGTTTGAGGGGTCAGCGGCGGCAGGCCCAGAGGCAGACAGCTGACCTTTTGAGCTTCCAGCTTCGTCAGATGTCCGATTTTTAGCGTTCACTGGTTTGGCCAGCCGGTTCCGGTGGTGTCTGGTAGGGGGGGTAGGAGCTATAGCCTTGGCCTTCCCTTTACCCTTGGCCTTGTCAACGACAGCGCCTTGACCTGAATCATCGTTGACATCCACGTCGTTACCTGCATCATCACCCGCATCGCCACCAGCATCATCATCCCCGTTGCTATTTCCCGCACTACCGTTGTCACCTTTGTCAGCGTGTCCATTGCCATCGCCTTCGCCCTGGCTGTTGTTGTTGTCGTTGTCGTTGTCGTCGTCCCCTTCGGTGTGATCGTCGTGCTCTTCGCTGTCGCCCTCATCCGTGTTGACTGAAATCGACGCGCCTTTCTCCGCAGCATAGTTGTTACAATCTTTCACAAACTTCTGCCATACCTTTTGGACGCCTTTCGTATTTCCTGGCACGGCGCCTCGCTTCCGCCACCACTCAGGGGGCACCCAGAGTTGTTCGACCCGCTTGAAGGCAGGTGATTCGCCAGCTCCCGAGGCGCTAGTGGACCACGTCTCCAACACTTGATCCCAGTCCGACTTATACGGAGCTGCCGGCTGAAGAAGAGCCCAACAGTGTTTTGTCCCACCATAAATCCAAAGGCCTGGGACGTTGCTTGACACACAGAAGAGTATGGGCCATTAGGAACAATCGCTTAGCACAATACTACATCTTGAGCTCACCCGTTACAATAATGAACACTGTACTCCTTGTGTATACCTTGGATGTTCTTGATGTGGACAAGCTTAAAGGCCACTTGCGTGCTCAGGATCTCCCACCATCCAGACCATAGGTGCCATTTCGTATCCTCGGTCAGAATTGCCATAATCCCATAGACCTCGACGTTTTTGAGGAAGCTTTTGGTGCATTCCTCGTAATTTGGGTGCGCGGCGGACCCTTTTGCGTCAACAAACACGAACTCCATCAAAAGGCCGATATGTCCTCAAAATAAAAGAACCTCTTAATAATCCGCTTGGCGTGATTTGCACGTCACTTACGATTATTCCTCGAGAGCTTCATGGAACGTTCTTCCGGGAAGAGATAGTCCTCTTCTACGGGCTCCAATTCTCCGTAGAGCGTCCTGAGCCTATTTTGTGGAAGTGGCATTGTTGGGGCCGGTAAGGTGGAGCGCGTCTGGTGTGTTTGATCAAAGTTGGTTGGACCAAACAACAAATGGAGACTTGAGTCACGTGACTCAGCCGCTCTCATATTCTTGCTTTCATCTTTTCCAGCAATTAGAATGTCGGTCGACGATTCCTGCGCTATATATACCAAATTTTTTCCTGCTGAGGAGATTGAAGAACTGGGAGAGGAAGGTCTGGGTCATGAAGTGGGAGGTAAGTATTAGTTTGGCCGTCGAGAAAAATCAAGTTTCAACCGTGTGTTTGGGTGTGACAGGTCGTGTGCGAATCCTCACAAAGCTGGAGGCTAGGATATATGGAAAACCGGAAGCCATCCCCTTGCGTATGATTCGGCCTGAAGGTATGAGTGCGCCAGTCAATAAAGATGATTCACTTGAACTGGCAGACGGCAATATAGAGGACAGGGAGGAAGATGGAGGGACTGGTCTGTCCCAGCGATTTGCTGGGCTTTCTCTTGTCGGCGTTGGGGCTTCACTGCGAGGTCGAGACAGGCTCAAAGCCATGTGTGGATGGCTTGACGACAGTTACGACTGGGTGTGGATAGAGATTCCTAAGGTACTATCGATTGAAACCCGAGAAGATCCTCGCTTCCGTGGAGGGTAGGTCTCCTACTATCAGCGCATCCCTCAGTACATTTCACTAACTGATAACTGGTTGTAGAGCACCTTGCGTCTGGGTTACTACGCCAGTCGCCGAATATGCGCTTATGGTGCCGGTATCGTCATTCATCGACCAATGGGAAAGCACCCTAAGACTACTCGATTGTCCGCTATGCGACGAATGGCCAAAAAAAGGAACGCGTCCTACTTGGTGGCCGGACGAGTGTGCGGATTCCTGGCCTTATGATCGGTCGGTGCAAGACCGTTATGCACAGATCCAAGCCGCTGCCGACCCTCTGGCTTTGTTGGCGCAAAATCTATCCCTGCGACCAGCTCCAGCCCCTTCGGTCTGGCGCCGCCTTGGACCGAAGGGAGATGTCCAGGTTCCGGGTAGACCGTTGCATAATCTGGGCCAGATGTCAGAATGGGTCTTGGCTCCAGATGCAGGGATACAAAGAGCGGCTAGGAACAGCAATGACGAGGGAACAAGCAGCCACAGCAGCAGAAAGGGCAAAAATAAGAGATCCATCGCCGAACCAAAGGGGGGCTCCAGCCGTGATTCCAGGCCCCGTTTCAAGTAGTTTGACTGTTATGTAAGGAGGCGGACTGTTTGGCCTTCAATAAGTACCTACACCTCTGTTGTAACCCCCCCCCCTGCTCTTGTTCATCTTCTCTTTCTATTTTCATTTTTCGCCCTGCGTGTAAACACAGTGTTTATACTTACACAAACAATATCACCTACGCACAACAAAAAGTGCACACCCGAACGCACCATAAACAAGACTTATAGATTCTATAAACTTACATGGTAACCGCATACACGTTCATAATTGCACAGTTCAGGCTGCATTAGGACTGGCGGATAGCTCTAAGCCCGCCCGTATGAAATAAGCCACTATATGAAACACATGTCCCTTGGAGCTGTCTTCAGCATGCCCCGTATTGATAGTATTATTCAATATTGTTTATATATAGGCATACACGTTGGCTCTATATGAATATCAAAGCCCAATCAGTTATCCTCATCATTCACGAATCACTATTGGCCTGGAGATCAAAGCACAGCTCATATACAAAAGCAAGCAGTGCTTGTCTAGGGGATTCCAAGACCGGAAAAATCTTACTGAAACCGCGGATGGTTGTATAGCCACCATGTATGATGCATCAAGTGGTTTTAACCGCACTGGCAAATCCGCCCGGGATCATGAGCACAGAATACGCTCGTGGTTGATGACCATGCTACGGGAGCGCTCAGGAGGACACACACTCTCTCAGGATACAAATTTCGCATGGGGACCGATCACGAGTGTATGCTACGCTGATGGTCCCAGGCGCATATGCTGGCGCAATACTCCACCATACGATCCAAAGCATTCCGAGACGACACAGCCAACCTTCCCAGTCCCACGCTACGATCCTATTCCAGCGAGTCACGAGGCATATCCAGCTTCAGCGACACCTCGACACAATACAGGTTGTGGACTCCCCAACCCACAACGATTGTGGGAAATGAGAGGAAACAGTCGCCCGTTACATGCTCAGATGCCAGCGCTTCGAATTTGCTAGATAGGAGGTTTCTGCTTCAACGCCTCCTTATCTCTGTTCTTGTTTTATTTCCCCCCCTTATACACGATATACTGTCGAAACATGAGGCCTGGCCCGAACGACAATAAAAAGTGCAATTTATTTCATTTAAAAAAAGGAGATTTTACGCATTCATCGTTGTTTATTTTGCTGGAACCGCTACTCATGGAGTTGGATATAAATGAGCATCGTTTATTCCAAGGTTTCCTGGATCATAGCGTTCTGACTCTAAATGAATTTCCATATCTGCAAGCAAACAGAATGACGGAAGTTCCATTACAACCTATTTATAGCATATTTAAGCTCAGGTCGGGCTGTACAAGAAATCCAGAGCGCGGTTTTGAAACCATGCAATTTATGTGTATGGCCAACAAGCATGTTTCGTTTGCGCAATTGAGCCTATCCTTCCGAAAAGTGACTTTGACTACACATCAAACAGATGGCTAGTATGATCTCAGCTGTGCTCGCTCCTCGCCACCGTTATATTATAACCAGCGGCCAGCAGCTTGAGTGGTGAATAGTGTAGCGACAGCAGAGAGCAAATGCGGCTGCGATGATAGTGGCCGTCAGTTCGACGTGTGCCAAAGTGACTTTTCAGGGGCTGTTCCCAAGATTCGGTCAGCCGCTCTCGTGCAGAAGCACATTTGTCCAGTAGCCATGCCCGGATAAGGAATTAATTCCAAAGGTTCGTGCTAGGTTCTTCGCCTGTAGATTGTTGAGAATCATTGGTTTGATCTATTGATCAATCGGAATACTTCCTGTAGTCGTTCAGCCAACTCATTTTGTATTGAATGTATTGCGAAAGGCAGTCACATAAAATAGCAAGAGTGGATGATGGTGCGCGTGTATCTGTCGCCCCGACGTCTGCATCGTTTTGAGTCGGTTGGAAGTTATTTTTGCTCGCTCAACAGAGGCACAATTAGACTTTATCTATGACATGCCACACAGAACAGTTACGAGTGATTAATATATTTTTCAAAGGCAAGGAAATCGTGGAACAAATGCGAGTCATAATAGTCCGAAAATAGAAAGAATGGCGACATCACAACATAAGTAGCGCCTGCACCTAATGGACTCTCTGCTTTTTGCCGCGTGCGTACACTCCAGCGCCTATTCCATTTGGCTGGGTGCTAGCGTTTGAATCTTCGTCAGAGCCGTCTCCGCTGTCATCGATGGGCGAGGTGGAGCCAAGACGAGTTTCGGATAGTGCTCGCTTGTCGCCGACGGTAGCTACTGAGAGCTTTTTGCGTATATCATTACGCTTCATTTGGAGCTTGCTCAATAGGTCCGCTCGGAGTGACTCAAGCGGAAGCTCAATATCAAGGTCAGGCAGAAATTTCCGGGGGTGCTTTGGACATGGTCTCAAGAAATCGTACACATTGAGCTTGAGGGTGAATGGCCCTTTGTGCCTCTTCTTGTGTGTTTCATCAACCAGATACTGTAACAGGGACTTAGCGACTCCGCGGAAGATGACTGAGCCATGAACATACGACAATATCTCCTCGTCTCTGAATGCCGCGGCTGTCAAAGCTCGGGTCCTCCTCCAGCTCTGAATCCTGATTGAACGTCGTATCGCCCGTGTCCCTGGACATTGCGGTAGTAGAAGAACCTGGGGGAGAAGCGGAAGATGGGGAGTCCATGGGTGATCCTATCCTCCCCTCGCGCTCTTCCAGGCGAGTTTGCGCGTCCGAGCTTGATTTATGCGCAGCGAGGTTGGCCTTCATCTCCTTGCGCAAAAGATCCATTTCAGCACTCAATTCGCTTGGAGTATGCTTGAGCTTTAGCGGGGTGATTTCGCACGGATAATCTTGCACTTGTCAATAGGTCCTCAGTGCAAGCATTTGCTACGGTTTGGAGTGCTTACTGATCTCCTTTGACGTTTTCCTCACATAAACGCATATTGTGGCTTGGAAAGGCTTGTCTAGGGTGACGGGGTTCGTTAACGCGCAATGGATAGCAGCATGGACGTTGCCATCCGATTTGCACAAGTACTCCTCAATCTTGTCCAACGCGTTCCTGTCAGGCTGACTATATGATGTCTCCAGGACCACCCGAGGCTGACGTATGTTGACAGTCCGCTCTTGGTCATCCTCTGCACCAAAATGCAATCGAAGGTTGAGTTGCCCATCCGGTTGCTTTTCGCCATTTTCAACCTCGGTGTTTGCCGAGCCACCTGACTCAACCACTGGAGTTCCACACCGTGCCACCTTCCTGAGCTCGCTAGTAATAAATTTAGGATATTGACCAAGCCAGTTTCCTGCACACTCATGCAAGGGGCACGGCATCCGGAATGTGGTAGTTTGGTTTGTACGATCCCAATCGTATCTGATGGACTCTTAGTTGGCGCACTTAATATTAGGTCAAAGCTCACTTTATCTTAAGCCCCTGCTTACGCAGCTCTCCTTCCAAATCCCTGCTCTCCTGGAGGTTGATGTTTTGTAACCTCAATAGCGGTGGTGAATTGCTGTTGCGGAGCCAAGCAGTGACTTCCGCGAAACTCTTCTCCAAACCCACGTGCTGAATCGTCTGCCTGGGGGTCGATAGCTGGGGGATTGTGATACCGAGTTGAAGGGGCTCAGTAGGAGTCCCGTACTTGGGATTTGAGGAAAGTGAGGTGGGGAGAATGGCAGCCATGTTGGAACACAATTTAATCACGTGATTAGTCATGAAGCACTTGCTTTGTGGGGGAAAAAAAGGAGAGGTTTAGTCACGTGAGATGTCGAATGTGAATACACTGTTCCAAATGCCAGTTATCAGTTACCAATTAAATTCTCTGTCTTTATCCAGCAATGTCTCTGTATGAAAACTACCCAGCTTTTAACAAACGCATGAGCGACTTAGGACCAGCAATGATCTCACATCTGGTTGAGATGATAACAAGGTCCGATGTGACAAGAAGCGCACCTTGTGATTGATTTGGCGATGAGTACTGGAGGGAGCAATGTTGCATCTAAACTATGAAACCATTGTGGCGGAATGAGAGCACATGAAGCTTGACCTTGCATGCAGCAGAGTCCCAATGATGGCTGTTTGAAAGTCTTGAACCATCATTGCACTGAGCACAAAAGGGTGGCCAGGCTCCATATATGCTGCTCGCTCTGTCAAGGCATCCCCTTTGGACCCAAGCCGCAAGGGCAATGAGCCCGCCGATGGTCACCAATTGCATTTTAAGTTTTGATATTATAGCTAACTATTTTTTATAATAATCAAAGCTTGAGCTGGAACAACTGGATTCTGTAGCAGCAAGGTGGTGGCAATGGGGACTTGAGCGATCAAAAGAGAACAGGAGTCAGCCGATGTGATAATTTACGATCTCACCTTCACACTCACACTCACTCTTGCTTGACCTGTTCTGGACCACCACCACCCGCTACTGGATCAAATCGACCCAAAGCTTTCTAACAATCATTATATGTAGATCTATTTGATGTCTTATAGCCAATTCGTTCACAATCAAACCTTTCATTTTGCCACATTGCATCTCTCGATCTCCGGCTGTCATGTGTGTTCAATGTGAGTCCAGACCCACCCCCCAATGAGAACGTAAGATAATATTTGGCTACAGATGGACGCTCCAAACCAAACCTCCAACACTTCAGGAAAAATGTCAAAGTCTACCTTGGTCTATGTAGACATTAGTAGACCATTTATTGCTCTTGAACTTTGCTGTAGACCACACAGTTCTACGCAAGGTCCACCGTAGGTCTACAGTAGACATATTCTTAGTCTCGGCTACAGTAGAACGTAATCTAAAGTATTGTACTGTATGTAGTATGTTTGCGTGTTCACTCTTATGCCATGGTTCAATAAATGTGTACATAAATATTTATTAAAGCTAAGGGTAATTACATACGAAAAGATTTTTCTTAAAAAAAAAAAAAAAGAAATAATTAAAGTTTCAGAAAAGCCAACAGAGCGGCAAGTGGGGAGCGTTGGGCTGGGGCGTGGTCGGGGCGAAAGGCAGCGCCAATGCTGCAACTATGGAGCGGCCGGGAGACAGAGCGCCGGTTCGCGGGATGAGCAATGGCATGGGCAGCCGATGTCCGTAAACTACAGTCGAGGTTGGTAAGCGACGGTTGGGGTTGGTATCAAGGTTGTGAGGCAAGGTTGGACACATCATGGGTGTGTTGATTGGGTCATCACTCGTGTCAGTCAAGTGTTGGTTGCAGTCGTGGTCATATGGTTGCCCAAGTAGTAATGAACGCAAGCGGCGGTTCCCGATGTGGATTGAACACGAAGGCGCGGGCGTTTGCTGCAACGGGTCAGTTGAGCACCCGCCGTAGTCGATGGTACGGCAGTTCGGGGCGCGAAACAGCTACGCGGGCGCTCGCGTTGACGCGTTGGTCGAGGGTCGGCAATCGGTTGGGCGTCGGCGGTCCTTTCGTTTCCGATCGGTCGCGAAGGGGCAACCCGAGGGCGTGTCATTGCCCGAGAGGTGATGGTCGTGCGTGGTGGTAAGGGAGGGCGAAACAGATGGTGAGCAACGGCACTGACATCAGGTGCAAAGCCAGTAACACACCTTTATGGCGTTGCCCAGGATCGTGGACGCGAGGTGGGGCCACAACGTGCTCGCAAGCGCATCGTAGGCGCGCCGTTTGGATCAGCACTCGCGTTGCCTTCGAGCCCATCGGTCACTTACCGCGCGGTGGCTGTAGGGCCTGGAGAGCAAAGAGATTGTTATTAAATTGTCAGGAGCAGTGGTTGGAACATTTGAAGCTTGCTAATTGTGGAGTGAATGTGAGTATATGCGTGACAATACAACAATTGAACCACATACCTTCCTTTCAACTTTGCGCTTCTTCAATTCCTTGGCCGCTTTTATAGCCTTCCTCTGACAGGCACGCAGCAAACACTTGGAAACACACTTGTACTCGCGCTTTTCGCTTTTTTCTGCAGTTTGAAATGTGCAAGTTGCGCCGCTTAAGCTTCACGATCAGCCTGGCAGTCAGCATACTGGCGCTTTTCCTGGATGAGCTACTCATCATGCCGAATGCACTTGAATGGCAAAGTTGTCTGTCAGAGCTTGGTGCGTGGTTTACTTGGTATTTTTGTGTGACCCTTCAGCTCCAATTTGGAGGACATAGGAGCTACTGAAGCAGGAGCAGTTGTTTCGGTACACAAGGCCATGATTTCAGGCTTGCTGCCCAGGTCCTCTAAATATGTGTCGAACCTAGGTACATCCTATAAAGTAATTTGTCAATAAAAAAAACTCCAAGGCCGATGTAAATTTTATACACCAAGCTGTCCATGGGCTTGAAAAGTATAGAGCTCAGCTTAAAATGCTGTCTTGTAAAGAATTGAGTCTGGGGATTGTGAGCATTCCTAAGCGCATAATGAGCCATAGTGGATGTGACTGCTACCCCCACAAGAGCTGGAGTCGAACTGTGTGCCGACGATGGTACTGCATGCCCATCATGCCCTATTCTATGTAACTCCATTACAGGAGTCGGTCTTGGTATGTAATTTCTAATATCTGGATATGTGAATATGATAATTTACTATCTCTGAGAATGATAGCACAATCACCCGGGGTGTGGAAGATCCCAGCTGAGATCAACAGCAACGATCAGTGGGAGATATTTGCAGCAGCGGTGAAGGTTCGACTTACCACGCTTCAATTACAAAAAGAGCCTTGATATCAACCAGATAGTCTTCAAGTTGGCTCCCAAGCAAGCCATTATCTCCAGGGATCATTGTGCTTGTTGGGCATGGATTGTAACCGCTGTTTGAATAGATCACCATGTATGCGACCACTGAGTTTTAGGGTCTTAGGTTCTGTCTATTGACAACTTCAGGGAAGCATGCAAGGAGGAAGGCGCAGAGTACGAGAAAGGTGATTTTTGGGTACATGTAAATATCGGAAAGCGGACTATATGCGCTGGAATACCAGGATTGCATGACCTTGTTCAACGCATAGTATCCACCTAAACAGATATTGTGATTGAAGGGCTGGTTTTGAGACTGTGCACATTGTATGCGGTGAGTCCACTGGCAATTATTGTTGTGATTCTTACAAAAAATTCACCATGTTCAGCCGGGCAGCACTTGGTTAGGTAAGGAGCCTGTACCGCACAAAAAGTGTATACAAAGTATGCAGATAGCACAGTACCCCAGTTTTTTGGCTGGGCAATGGGGTATAGCTGAGTTATACTGTTGATTTATAGAGAGAAATGTTATGCTGGAATTCCAGCACATTCTGTCTTGCCTGCGCATCAGCGGGTTTTACTCCACTCAAGGCTTGCTGCAGACCATTCAAGAGCCACAGATAAGGGCTTTTGAACGACGTATAGTGCATAGTTAGCAGGGTAAAATTTGTGGGGACAGGTGGGAGACAGAATGTGCTAAAATTCTGGTATGACGTCTCTGCTGATCTGTAGTAAGGGTAGATAGTATTTAGTGTTCAAGCGTAACGAATAAATGCACTCCAATTAATACCTAGCACAGGCGAAGGAAGCGATTTGAGCCTGTTGGATGTGAGTGGGGAGAACATCACTCTCGGTTCAGTGACTTGTGTATTTCCTTATATACAATACAACAGGAAATCTCGGACAGTACATCGGTGTGTATGCAGGAGGGAAGAAAGTACAAACAGGGATAGAACATGAAATATGAGACAGAAAAACAAAAGGGCAGTATAACATCGATATAAGTTCAATATATGCGCAGGATCGTTCAGCATTTAGCTATGGCAAGGTTCTTATAGCTAAGGCTGGGTTGGTAGGAAGTGTGTGTACAGAGTGTGCAGCTGAATTGACAGGGGATCAGTGCTTGAGAAATGAGCATACAGTGCACCACATGGAGAGCATATACACTATGCATGGATTTCAATAGTACCTATTGTTTTAATGCTTATAACAAGATTGGCTGACCTCACGCCGTATGAATTAGGTAAGCAAAGTGCCTCTGGTGGCAATGCGTACAAAGTACGCAAACACAAGAGTACCTCAATCAGATGCTGGATATAACTGAGCTGTCTATCATGTAATAAGAACAAAAAATTTGGAGCATAAAAAAAGCAGTAATAGGGATGTGATCCCACCTTGCATGGAAAACGGAACAGTGCACTGGGTGCGTACTTTGTACGCACACAGACTATGACTCGCTCATGTGTCAGTCATATTGTTAGGGTCAGGCAGAGTATGACAAAGCATGCTGGGTTCCCAACAAGGTTGCATACTTTGTACGCACACTTCCTACAAGTTCATCCCTAGCTATATGAAGCCTGCCATGGCCAAGTATCACTATGCTCTTGCCATAAAACACTAGAGATTGCATGCTAGAATTTCAGCAGATCTGGTCTCCCATCTATCTCTGCGAGTTTCGCTCCGCTCAGCAAGCACTATACATCGTTCGAAAGCTCTCGACTGTGGCTCTCGAATGACCCATGGCGCGCATTGAGCGGAGTAAATCTGCAGAGATAGACAGAGACAGAAGGCGCTGAAATTCTGGCATGCAATCTCAAGTGCTTTATAGTGAGGGCAGAGTAGTATTTGGCCATGGTGCACTTTGTTTAGCCAAGAATGGGCTTGTAGGAAGTGTGCGTACAGGGTACGCAGCTGGATTGACAGCAGCTCAGCACCTGGGCAATAAGCTCATGGCACATCACATGGAGAGGATATGCAATCATGTGGACTTGAATAGTATGTATTATTGTAATGATTTCAACACGCTCGGCTGACCTCACCCTGTATGGATTAAGTAAGCAACGTGCCTCTGGCAGCAATGCATACAAAGTACGCAAACACAAGAGCACCTCAATCAGGCGCTGGATATAACCGGGCTGTCTATCATATATTAAGATCAACAAATTTGGAGCATAAAAAAAGCAGTAATAGGGATGTGATCCCGCCTTGCATGGAAAACGGAACAGTGCACTGGGTGCGTACTTTGTACGCACACAGACTATGACTCGCTCATGTGTCAGTCATATTGTTAGGGTCAGGCAGAGTATGACAAAGCATGCTGGGTTCCCAACAAGGTTGCGTACTTTGTACGCACACTTCCTACAAGTTCATCCCTAGCTATATGAAGCCCGCCATGGCCAAGTATCACTCTGCTCTTGCCATAAAACACTAGAGATTGCATGCTAGAATTTCAGCAGATCTGGTCTCCCATCTATCTCTGCGAGTTTTGCTCCGCTCAGCAAGCACTATACGTCGTTCGAAAGCTCTCGACTGTGGCTCTCGAATGACCCATGGCGCGCATTGAGCGGAGTAAATCTGCGGAGATAGACGGAGACAGAAGGCGCTGAAATTCTGGCATGCAATCTTGAGTGCCTTATAGTGAGGGCAGAGTAGTATTTGGCCATGGTGCACTTTATTTAGCCAGGAATTGGCTTGTAGGAAGTGTGCGTACAGGGTACGCAGCTGGATTGACAGCAGCTCAGCACCTAGGCAATAAGCCTATGGTACATCACATGGAGAGGATATGCAATCATGTGGACTTGAATAATATGTATTATTGTAATGATTTCAACACGCTCGGCTGACCTCACCCTGTATGGATTAAGTAAGCAACGTGCCTCTGGCAGCAATGCGTACAAAGTACGCAAACACAAGAGCACCTCAATCAGGTGCTGGATATAACTGGGCTGTCTATCATATATTAAGGTCAACAAATTTGGAGCATAAAAAAAGCAGTAATAGGGATGTGATCCCGCCTTGCATGGAAAACCGAACAGTGCACTGGGTGCGTACTTTGTACGCACACAGATTATGACTTGCTCATGTGGCAGCGCTGTTGTTAGGATCAGGCAGAGTATGACAAAGCATGCTGGGTTCCCAACAAGGTTGCGTACTTTGTACGCACACTTCCTACAAGTTCATCCCTAGCTATATGAAGCCCGCCATGGCCAAGTATCACTCTGCTCTTGCCATAAAACACTAGAGATTGCATGCTAGAATTTCAGCAGATCTGGTCTCCCATCTATCTCTGCGAGTTTTGCTCCGCTCAGCAAGCACTATACGTCGTTCGAAAGCTCTCGACTGTGGCTCTCGAATGACCCATGGCGCGCATTGAGCGGAGTAAAATATGCGGAGATGAACATAAACAGAAGACGCTGAAATTCTGGCATGCAATTTTGAGTGCTTTATCATGAGGGCAGAGTAGTATTTGGCCATGGCGCATTTTATTTAGCCAGGAATGGGCTTGTAGGAAGTGTGCGTACAGGGTACGCAGCTGGATTGACAGCAGCTCAGCACCTAGGCAATAAGCCTATGGTACATCACATGGAGAGGATATGCAATCATGTGGACTTGAATAGTATGTATTATTGTAATGATTTCAACACGCTTGGCTGACCTCACTCGTATGGATTAAGTAAGCAACGTGCCTCTGGCAGCAATGCGTACAAAGTACGCAAACACAAGAGCACCTCAATCAGGTGCTGGATATAACTGGGCTGTCTATCATATATTAATATCAACAAATTTGGAGCATTAAAAAAGCAGTAATCAGGATGTGATTCTGCCTTGCATGGAAAACAGAACAGTGCACTGAGTGCGTACTTTGTATGCACACAGACTACAACTCACTCATGTGTCAGTCATATTGTTAGGGTCAGGCAGAGTATGACAAAGCATGCTGGGTTCCCAACAAGGTTGCGTACTTTGTACGCAAAAGGTACTGTGCCATGTATGGTGCCAAGAAAAAACAAAAACTCTGATACAATACTATTCCAAATCATTGTACTGTCATTGTATGATAGTATGGGCTGTCATGTGGTGTGCATACATTGTATGCAACCCAGTCAGGAGGGACAAGTAAGGGCTTGAGGTTACTCAGGGACAGTGCTTGAAGTGACTGATTACTCATAGCTCAGTGGCTGGGACACACCACAGGGTCCACTACACATAGCCATGCTGCTTGGTCAGCAGCAGGTCTCCCACTGTAGAGTGGTACAAAGTACGCAACTCTATGCTTGCAGTGTACTTAGATACCTGGGTGCAAGTTTTATTCTGCCATTGAGGCAGTGTTATTTTACCAACATGATTGGAAAGCAAAGAGGACAGTGCTTAACAGATCAAGTGGCCATGTGGCAGAGCCAAGTGATTTGTCAGCAGCCAATGCCATGAAGCATATGGGTACAAAGTACGCAACTTGCCCACTTAGCATGCCATGAGGGACCAGACTGGCATGGGGAAGAGTGCAGGCTGGAACATGGAAAAATCAGACCTACCAGCAGCCTACTACACCCTAATAACCTAGGGGCTCAACAGCATACATCCATGAGGCGAGCAGGTTGTTGGGAATTTGGAGAAGTGCAAAAGGGTATTGATGGTACTCAACCCGTACTTCCAGCCACAAGTACATCTTGTGCAATCTAGCTGTGTCCTGGAAGACTTTCAAGAGAGGCTGAAAGTGATATTCTTGCCACTTGTCAAACACTTCAAGGGCTTGCCAACTTGTTACCTGTTTTGAATGATGTGGCATATTGAGGTTATAGACCAAAACCTTATCACTAGTATAAAGTTGGATATAGTATATGCCAAGGTCCAGGTCACTTGGAACTTGGAAACAGAAGCCAGCCAGTGCTTTCAAACCAGCAAGCTCATCCCTCTGGTAGTGGTGGCCACCCTGCTCCACCCACTCAGTGCAGGTATCAATATCCAGTCCAAGCAGGTGAGATAGGATTGCCACATGAGCAGCAACAGCAGGCAAAGGACACAAGGACCTGCCTTCAGGGCATGGAATTTGGATATTCATACCGATATCCAGAAACCAATGGTCATGGGCAAACTCATTTGTATCAAAGACCTTCAGGATGGTCTCCACTGCTATAACTTGTGGGCTCTCAGGGTCCAAACGACCCTCTTCCCCTGTGAATGTGGTAGGAGAGTTAACACATTCAACATCCCCAGGGACTGAAGGTTGACCTTGACTTACCATCCAGCATCAGGGCCACTTCAGGAGGACAGGAGGAGAATGCATGCTCTTGGAGATTGTTTTGAGTCCTTGCATCTGAATGATGAAGAAAAACAAGTGCGCCCACTCAAGTTCCAGTAGTGCATCAACTAGTTCATGTATCTGGCAGATCCACAGGTTTATATACTGTGAATGAATAATCCACTCAGTCTGTTGAAGGCATTCGCCTTGGGCCGTTGTTCCTTCCTTGCCAGCCTCTTGTGTATTCTGTTCATCCTCAGCTCTGAATTTTTCATTGCCCCAGGTTGGCAGCCAGACACCAGACAGCTGCAATGGCACTTCCGCTGCACCTGCTGGGCCAGCAGCCAGGTCATAGAATTGTTCATGTTCAAACTTGGTCAGGGTGTTTGATGTTGCAGTGTCCTGTTTCAGCCTGGGGAATGCAATTTGGACCTGCAGGTGATTGTCTCCTTCTAAAAAGCAAGCATTTGGCACCTTGTGAGGATGCACACTCTTTGACTTGGTGAGATTGGCTCTATGTGCCAGTCACTAGATATTACTCACCAAGGTACCATACTGATTGTCAATTTCAACAGGTGGTATATGGAGTGGGGAATTGAGTGTCTGTCAATGGTCCTGGAGCATAAAATATTTGAGGTCCACATTGGCCATGAATGGCAGGCGGTTGTGTGCAATACCAATGACAGAGTCTACATTGTTCAGCATTGTGGGCTGGATGTCTGGTTGAATCTGATCACCCTCAAACATGATCTGTGAGCATGTCAGTGCGCCAGTAGATGTTTGAACATAATGCCCAGTAAGTGCAAACCAATCACAAGCCTTGCAGTCATTAAATTTGTCCATTCTCAACCATTCTTCAGACCACTCCACCAAGGAGCAGGCAGTAGGAACAGGCAAATTCTTGTCAATTGCTTTGGGGAGATTGTGCTGCATACCAAGCTCACCTTCCATGTTCGATAAGGCAAGAGAGCAAAGAAGGGTGGTCAAAAAAAGTCTGAGATGTGCTGACACTTCAGGTCAGGTTAGGGAGAACAGGGCTCCCCTGCTCACAAGCAACCTTGTTTCATTTCTCTATTTGCTGCAAGCTCTGCATGCCTGGCCCCACAGTATCTACCTCCAACAAAATTGGTATGGTTGCTGGAGTGTGACCCCAAACACCACTGGGAGCTGCTTCACCAGACGGCGGTCTTCCTCATTATGGTGTACAGTGCCTCCCACCAGGTCACCACCTCCCAGATGAGCTCACAGAAGCAAATTTTTTGACAACTTTCAACTCTTGATGAGATACAAATTAGGCCTTCATTTTAGTGCAAACCAAGCAAACATGGTGCAGAGAATCGGAGGTGTGCTTTTGGTTTTGATCAGAGAACATGTCAAAAATCCGCCCCCCAAAATTGAAACATCACGTGTTACATTTGAAATTAGTGACAGGTACCTGAGCGCTTAGTATATTCTGATTACAAATATTCCATATTAAGTATCTATGATAAGCTTGCATCTGCCTTCTTGAGTGTGATGCGCTGATGAGATTTGTACTTTTTGACTGCCTGCTCAGCATCCTTGCCTGTAAGCCCAACCCTTTGCACAAACGTAGGTCAACTCATATGCAACAGTGATCTTCAGCTGATCACTTACATGTATGTGTCCATATAGCACCATGACTTCTGCCAATAATGGCAAATTGTCTCCACTTTGCACCTATCCAAGCATTGTGGAACAAGTGCATGAGCCTTTGTAAGTGTTCCATCTGCTTCTTCTCAGAAGACTTTGTATTACATGAGTCAAAGTATCTGTATGGGTATTGGTTGCACTCACATTGCTTTGCATAACCCCAGTACATTTCAATAGGGTTCAGCTCACAGTGAAACTTGGGAAGAAACAGACAAATGTGACCAGCTTGTTCAAGGATAAGTTGAATCTGTGGCTTTTCATTGAGGAAATCTTCCTGTAACAAGAGGCATTGCTGCATACAGCAGGTGGCAGATCGGGGCTGATGTTGTGGATGATCTTCATCAAGCCCAGTATCCTCTGTATACTGGTAATTAGGCGAGAGAAACACAAGAAAAGTGGATGTATGCATACCTAGATTTCTATAAAACTCAGGATCTTCCTCCATACGCTTGCGTGCTTCCTTTTCAGCTTTGGTGCAGGCTTCATCCGATTTCCAACACTCAGCACAGGTTCCTATTGGCTGCCCATTCCGACCATGGCTCAAACTTTCAAGTAGCCCACACTCTTCAAGCACAACTTGCATACCCTTAGGCTGGCCAGCATTGGGATGTCCATCCTCAAAGACCATGGTTTGTACCTTTCCTCGTAAGTGGGGATGCGGGTTATCCATCAGGATTTTTGTAGGGTGCATCGGCTTCATATTCTTTCCACCTGGTGTCACATTCATCCTTTTCACAACTAATGCATTGTCTGCAAATGCACCATGGGCAGATGACTGGTCGAAAAGAAAGACTCCAATACAATTGGGATGCAGCCACTCAAAAATCTTTATTGCGTCACAAAGCTTTTGGCTTGTCAGCTAAGTTTTTATGTAAATGCTTTGGATCACAACTCACCTGCTTGCACAATTGATCCATATCCCACCATCGGTCCTGGTTCTTACCAGGCTCAATGATTTTTTGTGCATCTGTCACCACAAGCTGCTTGCTAGTTGGTAAGTTATTATTCTCTTCAATCAGCTCTGGAGAGAGCACCAATCTCCCAAATTGCTCAGTTATAAAATCCAACACATGTATCAACTGCCCTTTACCCTTCTGACAAAGCTGCTGTTCTCCTTCACATAGATAAGAGAATGTTTCATGATTGTTTGCATGAAAACAACACTTGTCATGAGCAACAGGGACCAGTTGTTTTTGTCTGGGTGGTAATATAAGCAGGATCGGTTCATCGCTTTTGTCATTGTACTGTTGGATGAAGCTAACTGTTGATTAGGAGTGGATTAAAGTAAGATTGTCAAAAATATACTTACACTAACATTGCTTTGATATCCTTGAGGAATTTTTGATGGTATTCAATTACGTCACTTTGTTCATGGCCATCCATATAGACTCCCTTCCAGTGTTCAACAGGTTGGTATCCAAGTTTATCAAGCCATTGGCGAGCTGTGGTTTCACATATTGGGGATCCTATCCCGAGCTCAGGTAGGATAGTCTGATTCACCTCTCGCCTAAGTTTCTGAGGGGTAACATACATCTCTGGGTGAGCATCAGCATCCAGTGGATAAGCTACATACTTACTGTGCCAACCTTCAAAGATTTGAGGTATGAGTGGGTACTCCATCTGACATTGTCTTGGTTTAAGAGTGATTGCTGAGTTGCCCCTTGCCCTCACCTTGTAACCAGTAAGCATCCAAATTGGACCAGGTGATTCACCTTTGCACACAACTGACATGCATGCCAGCTTTCATACTGATAGATTGGTTTCTCTGGTGTCAGGACAAATTTTGCTTCAGCAATCTTATTGCTTGCTTGGGTGCTTGGTGCATGCTTTCCTCCATTGCAATACGCCTCCCGGAGATTGTTATAATCAGATAACATGGTGAGCTCGATCAAAACCTTCACGTTCAGTGCTTTTGATTTCTTCTCTTCATTCAATAACTGATGCAGGTATCGGTTTAGGGTGGCATAAAACAATTCTTCGCCTTCATCATCATTGCAATCCAACTGCACTGTTGAATCTTGTAGGTCGATTTCGACAGCTTCAGGGGTTGGCTCCTCGTTTTGCGCAGGCGTTGGTGCCCTGGTGTCTGCACTATTGGCTGCCTTGGCGTCGGTTATCGTAATGTCAAGCTTCAATTCACCTATACCATCTTCAAGCAACGTGAGTGCCTTGAGGTATTCTTCTGTTGACATCACATGCTCCATCTTGTTTGAAGTTTCTGCTGTATCTGGTTTGTCCATCATACCTGCTCCCTAAATCGAAGAAGCAAGCAAAAATATAGGTGAGACTGGTGGTTTGAATCCTCAAACAACAACTCACCTCCAAGACAATGCAAGAATCTGCCCTCAGGCCTCCGTCATCAACCCGAGCCAAATCCTCCACACCCAATCGCATTATCCCTTCTGGGACATAAGAGTTTTCCCTAGGTACTTCTGTTTCAATGCTCAACCAAGTTGTATTGTCACTGATGAGCTTGATTTCACCCTCGGAATCGTCGCTTTCAACAATTATTGCCTCGTGCTGTCCTTGCACACCCAGTTTTGACTCCTTCACTTGACCAAAAACACTTGGGAAAAAGCCACAAATATCGCTAGCATTTCTCTCAGCATGCTTGTGATTTTGCCAAGCTGTGGTGCGCAAGCCCCCTGTGTACAATCTGCATGGGCCGTATTGGTGCGTCTTTGCTTTTTTTGGTTTGATTGAATCAACAGGCTTGCCAGTATCGTTCAGCGTAACAGTATTGGAGCAGTTTCGCTTGGTTCCTTGCTGTCATATTATCCCATAAGGCTATCTCTGTATCACGTTGTGAACACTTGTACTGACATTTTTCGATATAATTCTATTATAAAAGTGCTTGTACAGTGTTCCTTTGGTGGTTTTCATCCTGATCACCAGCACACTGCTTTCGCTCTCACTCTGTTTGTCTGATACACACTCATCGGTCTACTTGTTGCTTCCAGCTTCATCATCTGGTGCATGTGTATATTGGCAAGCCAGTTTGAACCAATGCCATACTGTGGCAAATGTACTTTGGAAACAGATAAGTATAACATTATATGGTACATATCAAAAGTAATTACTTGCCAAGTTGGTTTGCTATAGTGCAACACTTGGTTTTTGTTGGGTATGGTTTTTCATAGAACTCATCCCAATACGGCTGACAACCAGGATTACTGGGCCAGTACTCATGTGGAGAAAGGCATTTGTGGGCCCCAGTACTCGCCACTGCTGTATCTGGTATGTCATTAATTTGCGTTTCATAGAATCAAAACTTACGTCTTTGGGCTGTTCTCGCCTTGCGTTGCTTGGCGGCCTGGCTCTTTTTCAACCTCCGTGGCAAGCACAGGTGGTGGTGTTCTGGCTGAAGTTCTTATTCAGCTTACTTTTTCATGTCTCCCGACTAAACATCCATGCTCACACCAGACTTTGAATATGACACTAGGCTGGCATTTTTAATGTAATTGCTGTCTATGTTCGGAAAATTCATCCTCCAAAATTTGAAACATCATGTGATATGGTCCCTTACAGCGCCTATTTTTGCTTCCGGGACAGGTGGTGACCTGGTGGGAGGCACTGTAGTGCCAATCACTGTGCTAAGTTACTGACATTATCCTGGCAGCAGGTTTCCACAACATTGAGAATGTTGAGATGGAAACCACAGGACTGTGTGACCATTGGTGCATCAGTGCCCAGCCAGCATAAGGCTTGTTCCCTCGCCCTTGGTTATCCTCTCAGGCACCTAGCTGTAAATATATGCCATCTACCATGTGTTCCACATTGCCTTAAGTCCTTTGTGTTGATCAATTGATGCCCAGAGAGTTGTGGGTGCATATCACACAAAGGTGGGGTATATGTAATGTTGGTGAGATGAATCATAAACCAGCACTAGAAGCCCCAAGCGCTGCCAGTGCCACATGCTTCTGTTGCTATACACTGATTATTGCCCCTTTGTCCAAGGCAGTGGCTACTCTGCTGACCATGCAGACCAAAATCTGATCATGGACTAGGCTGGCACTAGGCTGGTATTCAGTGATTGTGTGCCTCTCTGGCATAGAAATTTTGAACTTTGGTGGCTAGGAGCATGGGATACCTGTCAGTCATGTCAGGGGTTAACACCTGGATGTTCCACATGTTGCTGGTTGTAAAGTACATCACAGCAAAGCCCTGTTGCTTGTTTCATGTTGAATTACAAACCAGCAGTGGACATCAGTTCATACATGAACCAACTGAATTCTGCATCACTCCGACAGTGTCAGAGACATGGACCACCCCACACAACACCAGTCAACCCCAGTTCTACAACTGAACAATGATACTCATCAGGAGGCATATAAACAGATTCAAGCTGTGATTGGCCATGCTAAGAAGGTCACTGTGGTGTGTGGCACTGGGATATCCACAGGGGCCAGCATCCCAGTGAGCACCAGTGTATTGTCCTTTGCACAAAACTGATGCTTCAACCACAGGATTACCAGTCCAAAGAAGGCCTATATAATTGCCAGCCACCAGAACTTGGGGCAGTGGTGGCTGCAAAGGATCTGTTTGACATACACAATCTCAGTAGACCAGAGACCCTTGCACCAGTCAGGCGCATGTTGGCAAAGATGAGGATCATGGTGCAAGATGCACCCCCCACTCAAGGTCATCTGTACATTCAGCTGCTCTTTTCACACCAGCAGCTTGCTCAATGCTATACCCTGAACATAGATGGAATACTGCAGCAAGGGGAGCCAGATTTGACAGAGTGCATCATTGAGTTGCATGGCTGGAACAAGCTGAAATGCAATCAGTGTGGGCAACCTCCTGAGGGGGATGCTCAAGTTGTTGATGACCAGCTGCTGAGAGATGGGATTGCGTCATGCCTCTGGCAAGACTGCCTGGAGCAAGGTGAGTGTGATTGTGTAATTGCATGCAATGGCATGGCTTGATCCCTTCTCAGCAAGTGCAGCAACATGGCAGTGCAGATGGAACTTCCAAGATTGCCCACCTGGGATACTCTTGCCAGATGTGGTTTGGAACCAGGATTCACAGGATCATGACAGCAAAACACAAACATTTCAACAACAGCAAATACAAGATGGTAGAGTGGAACTGTTGCTGGTCATTGGGACATCCCTTGCAACTGATGGGGTTGCACACTTAGTTCAGTCATTAGCTGGCAAAGTTCATTCTCATCAGGGTGCTGTCATATACATTGGACAAGGGAGCTGCCTACAGAAACAATGGGCAAGGTACTTTGACTTGCATATAGAAGGTGATATAAACACCTGGGCTGCAGAGGCATGCAGGGTTTTGACACCAGTAGGTGACTCCCAACCCATGCATAATATTCCTGCATGACCACAAGCATCACTAGATGAATCTGATATGCAGCAGCCAAAAGATGGGGCCAGAGGTATAGCCATGCCTATTCCACTGTGCATACTGTGACCAGCTGCTAACCCAACTTACCCTGCAGGTAACATGGATAGTTTACCAAATGCTTTCCAGTTCCATGCAGGCAAAGCTGCCAGGGACACTTGTGGAACCCAGCAAAATTTCAGCATCTTCAAGCTCTGTGCGACAGCAGCACAAATCAATCATGGTTCTTATATGCCATTCTGGGGCAGCTCAAGGTTGGGCAGAGAGTATGGCTTTGGCTTTCATTGAACTTGCTGAACAATATGCATGGGAGGTGTGTACTGGACAGCCAAGTCAAGCATCAAGGCTGACAACCTTCAGTGCTGCTGCTACACAGTAATCCTATCTGGCATGAGTGACCTATCCCTGCTGGTGCCTGCATGGTGAGTGAAGGCACTGGAGCCTTCAGCGCCTCTTGTTTACATCCCCTATTGGGTGCTATTCAGGAGTGGCTATCATCTGCTTACTGTACACCTCATGGACTCTATTGTCTCACTGGGCACAGTGCTGGACCTTGGAATATCACCTGCACAGAAATTGGCCCAGGTAAGCCAATTGAGCCCAAGGAGTGATCAAGGGTGGTGTTCATATGACCATAGCACATGAACCATTCCATTCCTCCAATGAAGATACTTGCAAAGTGCAGCATCAAAGCCCAGATTGTGTTGATCTCCATGAGTGATGGGCCACAGGACTTCCAACAAGCTCAGTCATTGGATAGTGTATTCCAAAGGTGCATGCCACTCTCATTTTCTCTAGTTGCATCATGGACTCACCACATCTGCAGCCAGGCAACCTTTGACATCATGATTGTCAGCATGAGCATTGCAAGGTATCAAACAAAGAGCTGGGCATTGTTCCTGATGGATTCTCTTGTTGTGCTTTATCCTGGCAAGGGTAGACAATCTGAGCCAATTCTAGACAGTTGGCTCCACAGCAATTAGTTATTCAATCAATCAAATCTTGCTGTGTTCACAAGTCAAAACCCAGTCAAAATGTTTCTAGCTTGTGATTTCAAGCATTGACCACTTGGCAAGCAATTGCCACCAATCCAATCCACCTGTCTCTGCAATCCTTCAGGTACTTCTACAAGGGAAAAGTCTTGGCTGGTGAAACACAACAGCCAAAATCTGATGAGGATCAAAGATCTCAAATTGACTGTGCATTGCTCTCAGTGTGGCAGGTCCTGGCTGCTTGATTCAAGCAATCTAGAAGGTGTTTTGCATGAAAGATTTGGGAAGTACTATGTTGAGGTACTCATCCACCAGTGTACTACATGATCTTAGTAATAGAAGTGTGATTCCTAGTTTCCAATACCTTTACTTATTCCTAATGTGGGAGACAAGCTCCTCATAGCAACACAGGCAGACTGGTTCAAATAGCAAGCATTGATTTCAGATTTGACTTTTAAGCACTGACAAATATAGGCAACAGGGTTCACTGGGGATTTCAATGATGTGTGTTAAAGATGTCCCAATTGAGCATGAAACAGAAACTAAACAATACAAATGAGGCCTCTGGAGTGGAAAGCTACTCATTGATTGCTTTGGTCAGTTCCTGTGGGTTTGATATCACCCTGGGAGCCATAACTATGATCATGATTAAGATTGTTGGAGTAAAAATCAAGCTGCTCAGGTTGCATTGCTTTCTAGGAGTGCTGTTAGATGGTGAGTTGAGATAGGGTCAGCAATGAGTAGGGGTATTAAAGACAGCAACCATGTGGGTCAACCTTTTAAGGAGGGTGTCTAGAAAGCAACAGGTCTGAAACTGGAGGCAGTGCAGCAGTTGCACCAAGCAGTCTCCCTACCAAAAGTGACCTATGAAATGGACATGTGGTGAGAACATATGTGTAGGAACAAGCTTGGGACCAGAGAACTGGGAGCATTAGGGTTCACAAAGTGGCTTCAGTCAATGCAATGCATCTTGGCATTCAACATCACCATAAGCGTGTGATGCAGAACTCCAGCATGCTGGAAACTTGGTGCTTGCTGGAGTTTTTTTCAGTGTGATTTTCAGCAACACAGGTGCAGGAGCCAGCACCAGAACCACCCTCAACATATCAACTCCTGCCTGGCATGTCTGCAGGAATTCAGCATTCCTGCTGACCTTTTCCTGCAGATTCTGGCGGAGTTCCTGCAATTTTTGGCAGAGCTCCTGCACTCTGGCAGCAGCAAGTGGCAGACTTGACAGCCTGTATTGAGTAGATTGGTCTAACAATATAACTTTGTTTGTATAAACGAGGAACACATGGGATAGCAAATAGATTAATATGTGCACAGGAGCACTGATCATTTGTCACAGTTGTAAGTACATTCAGATATAGGTAAACAACAGTTGTCAGCACCACCATATCTTCCTATGCAGCCATCTTCACATCCTCCTTCACCTTCTCCCTCCCACACAGCAGCAGCTTCAGAGTGCCCGGTTTCACCAGGCCTGCTTTCAAGTAGGAGCCCAGCATGGCGGTGGCTTGAATGGTGTGCAGTGAAAGGTTGTGTCGACGCTTACTCACAATCAAGCCACCAAACAAGAATGCACATTCCACATCCACACTTGATGCTTTGTGTTAAGTCAGCGCCTCACACAGATGGATGTAGAATACAAGAACTCACCAGGAGCACTCAGAACATCGAGTGCAAGTTGACTAAGCCCATTCCTTTTGTTCCCAACCACACACTGTCCATACCACCAGACCAGCAGGTTGAATGGTATGCATTTGCCATCAACAAGGTTGAACACTGGTGCATCTAGTTGCAGTGTGAGTATTATGCTAACATTCCAAGAGTAATGATGCTTACTGTAAGCAAAGTTTTCAACTGGTGATTCCGCTGACTGCTGAGCCATATCAATTGACAAGAGGACCTGGTCCATGTAGGACAACGCAGATTGTTAGCTTATGTACAGTACTACATGATAGTAATACATACCGCGATGCCAAGAAACAATGTGTCATCTGATGGTTCACCTGATGCCTTCTCTGTGCTGTCTGCAGCTGGCTGGTAGAACTTCTGCCAGGTGTCTTCAAGGAGTGCAACAGCAACCTTGATCCACTCCTTCTCCCACTCTGCAATCTTCATGTAGTGTGCTCACATTGAAGGATGGAGCACTTAACGCATGTATTATTAGCTAGTACCCAATGAAACAATGCGCGTTACTCACAGATTGAGAGCCAGTAGAGTGCAGATTTGTTGGATTTCTGATAATACTTGTTCAAGATCAAAATGCAGGGAGGACAAGGTCTTAGCCAATTCAACAGCCATTGTTGCTAACTCTCTCAGTTGCTTGCAGAGCAAGGTATCAAGATATTCATCAGCTGCCACATGTAAGTTGCTTTCTGTGCTACAAGATGTATCAATACACTGTGTAAAAAAGGTGCTAACATTGTTTTCTAGAGCAACCTGTAGCCCAAACTTGCTGCCTCAAGACATGGTTTCTCTGTTCAGCATGCCTTGGGAGATGGACATGGGCTCACCATTGCTTTTCTGCAATGTAAATCCATCCTTGGCATTTGACCTAAACCCATCCTTGTCACTTGACTTCAATCCTTCCTTGCATGCTGGCAATCTGAACCCCTTGCTTCCTTGCAACCTAAACCTCTCCTTGTCATCCTTGGATCTTGGCCTTTGCAAGGAAGGCAAAGGTTTCAGCTGCTAGCCAGGTATGTCTACGCTACCACCTGCTTACCATATGCTTGCTGACACTTGTTAAGTTGGTGAAGAGATGCTATGCTGGAGGATTGGGTTTGTTTGTTCATCCCACCTCTCCGCACTCTGGCTTCCAGCTTCTTAACTACATTTCCAACTCCCATCCAACTATAACAAACACTTTTCCCTACTTGCTCTAACTACATTTACCTGATGTTTTATCATGGTGATATCAATTACTGTTAGAATTCCATATGATGTAGCTACTGAGCCTGAGCAGATGCAGTGTCAATATATTAATAACAATGCCTCCTACATCTAATAGTGTGAAAACATGCAGATAGATCACTTGTGCAAATTGTGTGCTGTGCATTCTGTACAAGCCTATTTTACTGACTGCTTTCCACCTTTCCGCCTGCCCACATAAGTTCCTGTTCCTGCATGCTTGCATTCCCACTCCAACTATGCTCGCCTTCCTGCAATCATGCCTGCCTTTCCGCCTTCCCACAAAATGTGGGAATTTCCCCATGTGCGGGAATGCCACGGAAATTCTGGCTTCTGGCATGCAGGAGCAAGTGCAGGATGAAAACACATTCAAAAGTGCCGAAATCTGGCATCCAGTGCTGAATTTTGGCAAATCTTCCATGTCACATGCTTACCTACAACATAGGATTAATACAGTCATCGTTTGACACACTACAATGACACATGTAACAGTCAGGTGCAGTTCAGTCGGGTTAGGGGGGGCACTTAATTTTCTGTTTCAAATTTCACTCCAGCACTCTCCCCCCAATGTCATACCTGGTCTGCCACCAGCTGCCATGTTGGAGTTGGGATGCTAATTTCCAAAACAGGTAGGTTTTTTTAGATGGCTTTGCTGGCACTCTCAAGTCAGGTTAGGGAGAGCGCTTAATGTGCTATTTCAAATTCAAGCACAGTATGCTTCCCAATGTCGTACCCAGTCTGCCACAGTCTTTGGTCTTACCTATGAATTTAACTGATGATCCCCAAGTCTACTCATGCAACAGGCAGTTGTCACCAAGTCAGGTTAGGGGGGGCACTTAATTTTCTATTTCAAATTTCACTCCAGCACTCTCCCCCAATGTTGTACTTGGTCTGCCACCTACTGCCATGTTGGAGTTGGGGATGCCAATTTCCAAAACAAAGCATTGGGGTTTCTACAGATGGCTTTGCCAGTACCCTCAAGTCAGGTTAGGGAGGGCGCTTAATGTGCTATTTCAAAATCAAGCACCATATGCTTCCCAATGTCATACCCAGTCTGCCACTACTGGTGCACTCAAGCTGTGGATAGGATTACTCATTGTCTGGTCTTATATTACTCATTCTTATCCCTTGCATTGATGTGTTCCCAAATCCCCCATGCAACAGGCAGTTGTCACCAAGTTAGGTCAGGGAGGGCTTCAAATTCTCCTTGCAAATTTCACTTGAGCACATCCCACAATGTCATACTCAGTCTGCCACCTGCTGCTGTGTTAGAGTTGAGAATGCTAATTTCCAACATAAGGTCATGGATATTCTATTTTTAGGTATTGGTTATGTATTCATGGATATCTTTGTGTAAGAGGCAGTCAGGTTAGGGAGGGTGCTTAATTTTCTATTTTAAAATTCACTCCAGCACTTCCCCCCAATGTCATACCTGGTCTGACACTGTTGCCACACTGGAAATAATTTGTAAGTTAGTGTTATGGATAATGTGTTTGCCATTGGCTCAAGATCCTACATGTGACTTTGCCAGCACTCTCAAGTCAGGTTAGGGAGGGTGCTGAATCTGTTATTTCAAATTCAAGTGTAGTTGGCTTCCTAGTGTCATACACAGTTTGCCACTGCTGGTGCACTCAAGCAGTAGATAGGATTACTTATTATTAGGTCTTATATTAATCTTCCTTATGCCTAGCATAGATGTTTTCCCAAATACCCCAGGAACAGGCAGTTGTCACCAAGTTGGGTTAAGGAGGGTGTTATTGCTCTATCTCCAATTCAACTCTATGACTCCCATCAATGTCATACACTGTCTGCCACTGGTTGATGCTTTGAGATGCCTTGCAACTTTATTCTCATTTAGTTCCAGTGCTGTTCCAAGTCATCCTAACCTAGCACTGGTTAGTTTAGAATAGGCTTCATAGAATTTTGCCCTGAATACCATCCCTACCCTTGCACCATGGTCAATATTCCTACTCCTCCCAACCTACCTGAGTCCTCCCTACCTCTCCCTACTTTGTCTAAATAACCTAATCCATAACACACTCCAGTGTTGACATCAACACAACTTACTTGTCACAATGGTGCCCAGCTGAATTTTCCCTATGCTCACTTGATTGGCTGCCTCATATATGCAGCCATCTGTACATGGCCTGACATTGCAGTCACAGTAAACCACCTTACTCAATTTACTAGCTGCTTTGTGCAAGCTCATGTGACACTGCTTAAGCACATTATCTGTTACCTCACCGGTAGTATTGGCCACAGACTGACCTATCACATCCCTGGAGGCACCACAATTAGCTGGCCATCTAGGAAACAACTGACCATCACTCTATCAACTATGGCAGAAGAATATATGGCACTTACCCATGCAACAACTCAAGCCCTCTGGATTTGACAATTCTTCAACAAAGTCAGACTCACTGCCACTGCCCTGACTCTCATTATGTCAGACAACCTCACCACTCTTACACTGTCCATCAAATTGGAATATTGTGGACAATCAAAATGTATTGACATACAACACCATTTCACTTGCAATTGTATTGAAAAGTGATTCATTTCACTGCTGTACATCAAAACAAAGGACAATATTGCTAATATGCTTAGGAAACTGCTCCTGGTGTTACAATTCTATAAGCTAGTTGACAAGATAATTGACACAACCTGACATGCATATATTCATCATATAATATTTTCTCGAATTTTTACATTTTTAAGAACATTTTCAAAACACACTTTCCTTTTATGGGAACTGTATCATGGGACTCATGGAATGTTCCAGACTGCTTACTGAGATGTATTTCAACTTTGATGTGAAATTCCACAGCTCTGCATCAGCTTCTATTGCTTAGTGATGTGACTTGTAGTATAGTTGTGTTTGTTTTGATGTGGCTTGAAGAATGTAGATAAACCAGGTCAAGTTTGACAAAGCCTCCTCATGAACTTGACCTCCTTGTCAATTACAACTCTTGTTCCTTCTTGCTCACTGCCTTGCAATGTGTTTTCATCACCCTTACCTCCCTTGTTGTCACTGCCAAGTCATTCCAGGGCTCTGTCCTTGCAATCTAAGGTGTCCACACTGTCACTTGACTTATCACTACTGACATTAGGTCAAGTTTGTGCCTTGTAGGTTCAGTATTGCCTGAACTCCTACCCCTGCCATCCCAAACACCACCAGTGTTGTCTAAAGCTCACACCTTGTTGCCTTCCACAATCCCACTCCACCCATCCACAGTTACAAGTAATTGTTGCCCTATCTGTGCCTCCACAAAGCCTATCCTGATTGAAGTGCTGTAACAGCAGCTGGTTGACAAATTGAGCCTCTTGTGTGTTGGAACTAGCTTTGGTTCTCTAATCTCTTTTGTTGACAAGAGGTGGGGTCACCCTTTGCCCTTAAGTAGTTGGGTAATGGTGGTCACCTTCCTATTTTCTGTAACATGGGATACATTACCTTTTGCCTTGGACAAGTACACTGCAGCAGAACCCATTCTCTAGCTGCCAATCATGGCTACAACCTTTAGCAAAGAAGATTGCTGCCCCCTCTGCAGTTGGTTTGGCCACCTGTCCATCCACTGCTTCACCCTCAACTTAGTCAACAACATCCTTGATAACAACAGGCATATCAACTTTAACTGCGTTGTCAGCACCAAAGTCAAACCCCAAAAAGTTGGCCATGCCCAACAACAGTTTGTAACTCCCCCTGGTGCTCCTGAGTGCTGCATCTGTCACCACCCCAACCAAGCCACCTTCCCTGCCTGCTGCCCCTACTGCCCAAAGGAGCACACATTTGTATATGGACATCACCTCTGTCATTGCTCCAATCTGTTAGCTGGCTGACCCCCTTGATCACAACTGCATCTCATATATGCTCTATTGAGCCCAATGTGCTGAGGACAACACCTGCTACTACCAAGACAAGGCAGAAAATTTTAAGGCAGAAAAATTAATCGTTGAAGACATTGGTGATGACCTCACTGGTGTAATCTGAAAGAAAGAGGAAGAATACACTGAGCTCCTACATCAATTCAATAGACTAAGCTGCCTATACTTGCAGTCTATTGGCCAACAGTATGCCTGATCCCTAGCTCCTTCACTGTCCCCTTTTAACCACCAACTTAGTGATGCACTGTCTCCTGTGCCTGAACCAGAAATCAAGGTTGTTGCACAACAACACCTTGAGCTGATATTACCTGGAACCACTTTGCTGGGACCAAACTAAGTTAAAGAAAATCCCAATACTATACTGGGACAAGTTTGAGAAGGGGTGCTTGGATTTTAAGGACGTTAGCCTAATTTTCTCAGGCAAAGATTTCTACCCTGTTGTTTGTGCATACAATATGACAATGAGTAATGAAATGCACTCTGTCCATTTCACAACTGTATATTGTATGATGCAATGCATACATGCATTGCTTTTATTGTATTACATGAAATGAGCAAACAGTGCCTATTGGCTGTATATATACTATGTTTCTCTCTGCATTAGAATGGCATCTGTATTATCTATTCTATCTACAGCACATTAACCATACATACATTCATCATACCCAAATTTTGAAATAACTATAAATGGCAAGCAGAAATTCTACAGAAACCATGCATCCCAAGATTTTCCTGTATTAGCCCATTGTCTCTGTTGATTGAATTACATTCCTAGTTTCTCTCCAACATGCCTACCTCTCAGGGGGCCACACCAACACAGCCAATATGGACAACCTACACAACACAGGGACAAATCCCATATTTGTGCTCAAATATTGACACCATCAGTGACACCATTGGGGCACTCCAATCTGATGTCAGTGACATAGACATAAATGCCACAACAAGGCATAATGGTGTGCAGCAGCAGATCACCAATGAAATTCATGCTACCAACACAAAGGTTGATGGTCTGGCAGCAAACCTTAATACTGTGAGTGGTATCTTAGCACGAATCCAACAAACCCTGAACACCTTGAATGCACACCAGGCTGCACCTGCTCCACAAGTACCCCCTCCTGTACAAATACCTCAACCCCAACCAACTGTTGGAGGAAGCACCATCAAGGTAAAAATGGCATTGCCTACCAAGTTTGATGGCAGCAAGCAAGAGGATGCAACTTCATTCTGAATCTCATGTATGAGATACATCACCACCAACATGCCCAACACTACAGCCAATCAACAAATCACCTATATCACATCATACATAGATGGGGCTGCAACTGAGTAGGCAAATGCATACTTTGAACAAGAGATTATCAACCGCACTGACATCCATTGGCTGCACAATACTGATCTATTATGGCAACAATTTGGGGTACAATATAGCAATGTCAATAACAATGAAAACTATTGTGAAAAATGGCAGTAGCTAAAGCAAACCAAGACTGTGCAAGACAGGCTCAAGCTATTCAACCTATATTCAAAAGGCCTTGGATACAACAATGCTGCCCTCTGCAACCAGTTCTATGCAGGACTGTCAGATGACATCTGAAATTCCATGGTGGTCCAAAAATATGACCTGACTGCACACACCCTTGCGGAAGTCACCCAAAGGGCACTGGACATTGACCAACACCTCATCTCCTTTGGGAGCAGAAGAAAACACACTACCACCAAGGCTATGACAACCAACATCAAAACTGTCACCCCTGCATCAACAAGCAACACTTGTGAACAGTTCACCAAAGGGGACCAGATCTATACAGTTAAGGATGGCAAGGCAGTAAAGGGACAAATCGTGTCAATTGGACAAAATACCAAGGGACAGTCTATCCCTACTGTCATAAGCCATGATCAAAGGTCTTGTGGCAAACCATCATTTTTCCTTTGTTTACCTTCTTCGTCTCATGGCTTGACCACTCTCCTTTCATGAGTAAGCACCTCCACTGGCTTACTGAACCTTGGCCTATTATTAGTCA
Organism: Ceratorhiza oryzae-sativae; assembly: GCA_030998015.1. Classification (NCBI taxonomy): domain Eukaryota; kingdom Fungi; phylum Basidiomycota; class Agaricomycetes; order Cantharellales; family Ceratobasidiaceae; genus Ceratorhiza; species Ceratorhiza oryzae-sativae. Next base: position 33,226 of record JARWMV010000074.1, on the reverse strand, counting down.
CTTGCTTACTGATCACAGCCATTCACCTTACTTATGCTACTATTATCAGTTACAGGCTGACTGATGGACATACTATTATTAGTTATGGGCTGACTGATCACTGCCATTCACCCTTACTCATCCTCATGTACACTTAGTCACTCCCTTGGTTAGAATAGTATAAAAGCAAGGAGAGCAAGCTGGTCTACCCCAGCTTGCTCTGCCTTGTCAATTCCCCTCTAAAGCACCCTGTGTGAAGAACAGTACATAGCTGACTTATTAGCTTAAGTAACAGCTAGAAGGGTCTTGAGTCAAGACCATGTTGCAAGCCCCAGCACTAAGCATCTGACTTAGCTGCTGTCTACAGTTGCTTATACATTGACAGGTGTCCATCAGCCACAAGCACATAAGTGCATATAGTGTCAAGCCACAAGATGGTAGACACACACAAGGCATCAAGCCAGGACAGCCATGCATCAGAAGTAGTCCAGACATAGTCCAGACCCATCTGAGGCATTAGCCACTTGTAAAGCAAGTCCAACAACTGCTTTCAGAGGTTGTGACATTGTAGAGCAAGCTTCCCACTGATCCATGGCAACAACAATCCTTTCACCAAAGGAACAATCCATCAATATGTCCCAACCACCATCAAGACCAACTTCTCAGCCAGAACAGGAATCTGAAATACCTAGAAGGGTAACTAGGAGTATATCTGTGCAGGGGACACCCTTAGTACAACCTAGGGATCACCCAGAACAGACTACCCTCATAAAGCAAACCTCAAGACCCCCAACCATGGAACCACAAGAAGAGACACCAGGGGCAAGTGCTGCCATAACTAGACAAGTAAAAGAAATGCATCACATCATCAATGAAATCACAGAACAACCACAAGACTCCCATCAAACCATCACCAACCCAGATGAAACAATCTGCCTCAGTAACCCAGCAAATGAGACAGGGGTAACAGAGGCAGATATTATTGATGGACACATAAGACCTAGATTCCCTAGACCCACAGTAGAGACAGAATCAGAATCAGAAGCCAAATCACAGAGCTCTCTGTCCAGCATTAGGAGTAGTATCATCTGACAACATGGGCCCATCATCTGTGTCCCTAGAGTACAAGAGGTACAGGCACAAGAGGCCTTTGCAAATGCAGTACAAAGAGCCAGGGAACATAATTGACAAAATCAGATAGAAACACCTAGTGATGTGGATCTATAAGCAGCAGTCAACCCAGTACCACCCAACAGCACACAAGAAGGCCCTGACCTCACTTGGCACAGACACCCCTTAGCAGGCATACCAGTATGAAGACCAAGACAACAACCCCAGATTGAAAATCCAAGGCAAAGGACACCAGCACCAATCAGGGAGCAGAACCCTCATATTCTGGCACCCCAACCTTGACAACCAGAATTAGGGAATATTGAAGGAATTCTTCACAGAGAAGAAGCCAATCAAATCATTGAGCACATGCAAAATGATAATGATCTCCAACCCATCCTGGCCATCCTGGAACATCTGGCAAACTGTGTCAATCAAGCTGCGATGACAAGGGAAGCAGCAGCCCAAAGGTGCCATGATCATGAAAACAATCAGATCATGGCAGCCATTGAGCACCCAACCCATAAATTTGAATCTTGGATAAGTGTCTTCCAGAATGTCCAGGAGATTGTACACAATAGTGCTACAAACATAGACTCCCTTGGACAGGAAATGGCCAGAACACACAATGAACAGGAAAAGATCTTCCAGCTATTTGGAGAAACCAATACCCAAATCAGAGATCTGGCTCAGGCCATTAACCAAATGGGGAATAACATGACCAAGGCTTTCAAACAACAGACTGACAATGCCAAAATCATCCAAGACTTAGCTCAAGCCATTGAAACCAAAGTATCAGAAGTAGGGTCACAACAGAGGACCGATATTATGGACAAGCAACATGACTGGACCCCACAACATGAATTTTCTAGAAGACAGACACCACCAGATGATTCAAAACCCTCAGATGATGAAGAACCTCAACCCCCTAAATCAAAAGGGAAGCTCCCAAAGGAAGACAATGTACCAGAGGGAGGGCCAATAAAACCTGAACCCTACACAAGGAAAAGAGGACACAATGCAGAAGTATTCCTGATGAAGATGGAAATCTACTACAGGGACTATGAAGGTCACTTCACTGACAAAAGGAAGATATCCACCTTCCTTACCAACATGGGAGAAGAGGCTGCTGCACAATGGGCAGCCCCCTTACTCAAACATGTGATTGAGGAAACACCTCACACATACATACAATCATGGAGAACACTCAGAGAAGCCTTCTTGCTAGCCTTCATTGACCCACTCAAGAAGGAACAAGCCATCAGGGATATCAATAAACTGACCCCAGGAGAAGGATCAGCACAAGTATATGTCACCAACTTCAGAACCTTGATTCCTGAAGTAGATTGGGATGAGAAGGCCTTGATCAACCAATTTAAACAGGGTCTCAAACCAGATGTCTGCATTGAACTCAAGAAAATGGAGATCACCCATGATGTCTCTGAATGGTCACTAAGGAAGTACATGGACAGTGCCACACACATTGATGATATCCTCTTTGCAGGACAATCATTCAAAAATAAAAATCAGGAGGTCAGAAGGACTGAAGCAAAATCAGCTTCTACCAGCACCACTACTGTTAAGACAGGATGAGTCTCCGCAGAAACCCTCCAAAAGAGGAAAGAAAGGGGGCTATGCCTCGAATGTGGAAGAAAGGGCCATATCATAAAAAATTGTAGGGATAAGGAATGGTACCATGGGGACTGATATCTGGAAGGAGATAAGGGAAAGGCGGGGACCATAGAGGAGATCCAGGAAGAATCTGATTCCTCAGAGTTGGAAAACTAGAATTTCATTGACCTCAACTTCTGCCAACACCACAACATGCCCCTCACCAGACTCCTAAACTCAGAACTGTCATTGCCATAGATGGCAAGGAGATCCCAAAAAAGATCTGATTCAAGACCCAAATAGCGATCAAAGTAGAAGGATGGAAATTCACACCCACCTTCTATGCCACGGAGCTAGGAGAAGATACACCAGTCATTTTAGGACTAGACTGGCTACAAGAAGTGGACCCAGATATCAACTAGAAGACACAAGAGATTTCCTAGAAGAGAAAGGAAGTCACTGGCAAAGCTGCCTACAAATCTCAGTCTGGAATTGACTGGTCCAAGGTACCAAAAGGATGGGAGGGACTATTCAAGAAATTTAAAGAGATATTTAGTAAAAACTCTTCAAGAAGCTTCAAGAACACCACCCCTATGATTGCTATATCAATTTCAAGGAAGGGGCAGAATTACCCAAACCAGCCAAGATCTACCCTATGTCCCCAGTGGAAAACAAGGCAGTCAAAGGATTCATTGATCAAGAGCTAAAAGATGGGAAAATACAGCCAAGCAAGTCCCCCATTGCAGCACCTTTCTTCTTTGTCAAAAAGCAGGATGGATCCCTGAGATTAGTCACAGACTATAGAAAAATCAATGCTATCACAGTGCCAAATTGATTCCCTATTCCACTACAGACCAAACTGGTGGACCAGGTCCAGGGTAAACAAATCTTCACCAAGATGGACTTGAGGTGGGGATACAACAATGTCTGGATCAAGGAAGGGGATGAATGGAAGACAGCCTTCAGAACCCATTATGGGATATTTAAATACCTCATAACGCCATTTGGCCTATGCAATGCACCAGGGATATTCCAGGAATTCATGAACTGGAACTTCCAGGACATCCTAGGAATATATGTGGTAGTATACCTTGATGGCATCCTAATATTCTCAGACAATGAGGAAGACCACGGGAGACATGTGGAAGAAGTCATGGAACAACTCAAGGAGAACAGCCTTTCTGCCAAACTCACCAAACCTGAATTTGGTGCCACAGAAGTAGATCTCCCAGGACTAGGCATTACAACTGAAGGTATCTCCTTGGAGAAGTCCAAGATCCAAGCCATGCTTGATTGGGCAAAACCAGGGACAGTCAAACAGCTCCAAGCCTTCCTGTGCTTTGTCAACTTCTACAGGTGCTTCATTTACAATTTCAGTAGAATGGCCAGACCTCTTCATGACCTAACACAGAAGGAAAAGAAGTGGGAACGGACCAAGGAATGCCAAGAAGCCTTTGAAGAAATCAAGGAAGCAATTGGGAAGGATCCAGTCCTAATACATCCAGATCCATCAAATACCTTTGTCCTGGAAACAGAAACCTCAGGGGTGGCCATAGGTGCAGTACTAAGCCAAAGACACATAGATGGGTACTTGCACCCAGTGGCCTTCATGTCCAAAAGCTACAATGATGCAGAACACAACTATGATACAGCCAACAAGGAATTATTGGCCATTGTAGCTGCCCTCAAACACTGGCACATGAGATCATCCTTTTGTGCCTTGAACTTGAGATATCACTTGCACAGGTGGATGAGCTCAAAGTAAAAGTTTGAGAATGGGTTCAAGAATATGAAATGTAAGCAATGCAATGACAATTCCAATTAATTTGCTGTATCATTGCCAAGAGGCTTTACTATCAATGCAACCACAATCAGCTCCCAGCTTGCATTCTGATGATTCACGCACTCCTGCACATACCACATTATATCTGCCAAACTGGTCCACTTTCAGCTACATGGTCCTTTGTAATGGAGCAATTTTGTGGATTTTTGCTTAGACCAGCCCTCTTGAATTGTGTCCAACCATACAAGTTTCTCAACAACTACATTTGACAGCGTGCACAGATGCAAATCATAGCGCATATACATAACATGCTGCCACTCATACAGCCACCCACTCGTATAGATCCCGATGATGAGGAGTTAATATCTTCATGTTACAGGTCAGGGTACACTTGAATATCTAGAGCTTAAGCTAAGGTAGAAATGTTAGTATACACTAATTGTACTCAATACTTCTTAGACTAGAGTAAGAAGGCTCAAGGTAGTTGCAATGCAATCAAGTAACACTCAAGGTAGTCTTAATCTTTCACAGTGTAAACTCACTAATTTATAGGTATAAAGAGCAAGACTACTATGGTCAGGTTCCCTTAAATATCTTAAATGTAGTTCAGCCCTAGTCGCTTGGACTAACTGATACTAATCTTAATACTAGACTTAAGTGATAGCTTATAGGATAGATGGTAGGCTGCCTAATGCGTGTACTTCCTCAGCTACAGGTACTTAGATTTCCTCTAATAGCTGGTACTTAATATCACCCTCAATCAGGCAATTTTGTATCCTTATATATCTCTGTATATAAGATACAATGACTCAGACAGTATATAACTAATATGGTACTTTATTCCTCAGTACTAGTTATATAAGAAATCACACACAGACAAGAGAAATAGAAAGAGAAAAAGGAAACCAATAACTGGTCTGGGTTGAGTAGAGGAGTGAAGGTGGTCTGTAAAGGCCTCAGAGGAGGTCCTTTTATACCCTAAGGAGGGCATTCCAGAGCCAAATAGATACATGCATGCCAGTGCGATCATCAAAAGAGGGTACTGCTATACTTGGGGTACACCCTAGCCCAGTATAGGATAAAAGAGTAAAGACAGGGTGTGGATCGAAGGCAGTGATGCATCTGAGACCTGCTATTGGCTTGTAGATCATATTATCATAGTATATACATGTAATGAATGGAGGCTACATCTCAGTGAGTCATAAAGTGAGTCAGAGAAGCTTCTGGATCAATTTGGGAAGCTCTCCTGACTGACTGGAGTCATTAGATCTTGATTGATGGTCCAGTAAGATTCTAATGATCTTCGGGCCATTCCGGCGCGAGGATCCGGTGGATCGCGACGATCTTCGGGCAGCAGATACCGCCGAAGATTGGCTATCGATAGAGCACAAGGTCGCTTTGATAGCGTAAGCGGTTGCCGAGATATGAGCGTTGCGATATTGTAATCAATATCTCCTGATAAGAGGAAATATCGCAACCTCTGTATCTCTCTGAGATCTTATCGTAAAAACTTAATAAAATATGCGTTGGAGATCGGGAAATTTGTACTATTTAATGGAATGCTAAATAGTACAATTCAGAGCGCATACAAATTCAAGTATTTCACAATTTAATTACAGAGGCATTGCTTGAGGTTGGCAGAGCAGACTAAAATAATAGAAAAAATGTTAGTGATCCATAACACTTCAAAAGAAATAATATATGATGCCAGTGAGTTACCCACATCTCAGTTCTTATGAATTTCCTCAGGCATACAAACACTTTGTAGACCACAACTTTACACTTGGACAGCTGGTGGATCAACCTTATCTGGCTAGCAATCGACTCAAGAGAAGGATTACCAGATACTTCAGACTTGCTGAGGAGAAAGGCCATAGGGTCATGTACCAGGAGTTGCATGACAAGGTTGACTGGGACACCCTTGTTTGTCATGGCAGATTTTGTTGAATTTACAATCATATCTGTTCATGTATGCAGTGTGTTTGTACCTGTTTGTCCATTTCTGATGTTATGTGCACACCAGTGAAAATTTTCTTTCCTTACTTCTCTACCTTCATAGTTGAGCTAAGGTACAGTTTTTCTCTTTCTTTTCTTCATTTATTTCTTGTTCTCACTGTCCCTTGTAGTACATTTGTATCTAGGTACAGTAAATACAAAGTTCTCTACCTTCGTAGTTGAGCTAAGTACATTCATATCTAGCTTGTGTAAAACCTCCCTGTTTGAGAGGTTATGAGCCCTGCTGCCACTACTAGTACAAAACCAGAGAGCCCCTTTGACCCAGTTAAACTCCTGTTACCTCAGTCCACCATGCCTTCAAGCAGTACACCAAGTTATCTCAGCAAGAAGACCTTTGACATTCCTGTGCTGAAGAGCGATGGATCAAATTATACAGCATGGCAATTTTGTCAGCAAATGGTCCTATGCCTATGAGGCCTAGAGGACATTGTTCTTGGAGTTGAGAAACCCCCAGCTTAGCTTACCAACATGGATGCTAAGGATAAAGCTAAGGCTGACAAATACACAGAGTCATTAGCTGATTGGCCAAGACAAGATCAAGAGGCATTCACCCAGATCTCATTGGCAATGGAGGATGAAGCGCTAGCCAATGTTGTTGAAGCGATGTTGTCCCAGGATGCATGGATGCAAGTTGTTGAGCAGTGGGAAGGGAAAGGAGCGCAATCTATATTGTTCCTGTACCACCAGCTTGTTAATACTAAGATCAAGGAGGATTAGGATATTACCATGGGCATTAACACCCTCCATACAATCTCATCAAAAATGAAGAAGCTAGGCAAACCCATTAGCAACTCTATGCTTGCTCAAATCTTAATGAATGCCCTACCTCCATCCTATGCTGTTGTCAGCACGGTTCTCCAGATGTTGAATCAGTCCAGCTTGATCACCTCTGATATTGTCATAAAGGCCACATTAGCCAAGGAGGAATGTTGCAAGAAAGGCCTTGGACTTACTGCAATGTTTACAAGCATTGCCAAGGGCAAAGGCATGGCGTCAAACGCAAAGGATCAGTCCATGAGGCAGAACCAAAAGGCATGTGCAAACTGCGGCAGAACTGGACATCAGAAGGCCAGATGTTGGGCAAAAGGAGGAGGTGCTGAGGGCCAGGGACTGTTCCAGAGGTGACAGCTGCCAAAGGACAAGGGGAAGGACAAGGACAAGCCCAAGTCCAATGATTTGAAACCAAAGGTCGAATCAGCGCAAATCATGGCAACGTTTGTAGCAACAGAGGACATACCAGTCATGCCTACGCTATATGTGCTACCTGTAGTCGACAAGGAGACTGCAGCGCATTACTGGCTGCTTGATTCAGGCATGTCTTGCCATATGATGCCCAAGCGCAAATGGTTCTTGACTTACCAATCCCTTGTGCCACCAGTCCCAGCTTGAGTGGGTGATGGAACCAAAATCTATGCAATTGGCATTGGCTGAATTCTTGTTATGCTGTGAAATTGCAAAGGCCATGAGATGAACACATGTATTGAAGCTGCACTGCACATACCCAATTTGAATGCAAGTCTGATGTCGGTGACTCAGCTCAACAAGAAAAGGACAAATGTCCTATTCCAGAGGGGTATCGGTGCAATCATGATTAGCCAGGATGGCCAAGGCGATGAAATTGGATGGGCGAAACAGTCAGGTCAACTATACAAGGTCCAAGCAAGGGTCACACATACCAATTCAACCACACATACAGCTGTTGTCAAGGCTGACAGCCAGAACAACAAGGGCAACCTTCAAGCCCAGGAATTTGTTGCATACACTGGGCAACAAATCAAATGGGACATGTGACCATCTGACAAAGAATCAACTGTAAAAGATGAAGGATAGACAATATCAGACACATGTGTTAGTAGAATATATAGCTATATGCCATGTGATTTCCCTGGCAAAATTTCAGGACAACAGCTTGACTCTATGGCAAGATAATGTTTGGAGAAATTTTTGGCTGTCCCATTTGATTTGACAATTCATACCTGGATGCTCATGCTGGGTAAAAACAGGCTAGCCTGCTCATTTCCTGGTCAATTTATCTAAAACAAAATATGGCAGGCATCTTTTGAACACCATAAGAGTATCTTTTCAGAGTTTCAGCAAGTTGGGATGCACTAATAGAAAGTTATAGGCTGTTCAAGATGCTAGGTGTGCATGCTCTCCCACCCCTTGTTTCACACTAATTTATGCAGTTCATCTAATACAAATGACATTAAGACATTCAATGATCATTTATAAGCTCTAAATGCATGAATGAAACCAGCTAAGAGGCGCATACAGTAGTGGAAGTAGCTGGGATACATTTCCATGCATACACCCAATGGAATAAACCAGTCATGCTGAGGGCAGGAGTTCAGCTGGAAGTCTAAAAGCTACATGGGTTATAGTACCCCTGGGAGGGAATCTTTGATCTAAGTTTCAAGGGGACAGGGCAAAGACAAGGAAAGTTACAGACCATGCAGTGCAAATTGTCTCCAATGCCATAGTAAATCTGATCAAAAAGTCCAATTTTTGTACTGCATGGTCTGTAACTTTCCTTGTCTTTGCCCTGTCCCCTTGAAACTTAGATCAAAGATTCCCTCCCAGGGGTACTATAATCCATGTAGCTTTTAGACTTCCAGCTGAACTCCTGCCCTCAGCATGACTGGTTTATTCCATTGGGTGTATGCATGGAAATGTATCCCAGCTACTTCCACTACTGTATGTGCCTCTTAGCTGGTTTCATTCATGCATTTAGAGCTTATAAATGATCATTGAATGTCTTAATGTCATTTGTATTAGATGAACTGCATAAATTAGTGTGAAACAAGGGGTGGGAGAGCATGCACACCTAGCATCTTGAACAGCCTATAACTTTCTATTAGTGCATCCCAACTTGCTGAAACTCTGAAAAGATACTCTTATGGTGTTCAAAAGATGCCTGCCATATTTTGTTTTAGATAAATTGACCAGGAAATGAGCAGGCTAGCCTGTTTTTACCCAGCATGAGCATCCAGGTATGAATTGTCAAATCAAATGGGACAGCCAAAAATTTCTCCAAACATTATCTTGCCATAGAGTCAAGCTGTTGTCCTGAAATTTTGCCAGGGAAATCACATGGCATATAGCTATATATTCTACTAACACATGTGTCTGATATTGTCTATCCTTCATCTTTTACAGTTGATTCTTTGTCAGATGGTCACATGTCCCATTTGATTTGTTGCCCAGTGTATACTGCAACCACTGTTGCACAAGCAGACCTGCCAACCTGGCATTGCTGTTTTGGCCACCTGAACTATGAGTACATTCTCAATATGTTCAGGAAGGGCGCTGTTGAAGGGATGGATATTGTGGGGAGTTGCTCACCTCTCAAGTCAAAGTGCAGGCCATGCCTACAGGGCAAGCAGACCTGCATGCCATTCCTGCTTTCCCAATCTCATACCTCCAAGGTACTCAAGCTTATGCACAGTGACTTGCATGGCCTGCTACCTGTCCAAGCTATTGGAGGATTCCAATATTTTGCTGTTACAATTGATGACAAATCCTGCAGAATTTTCGTCCATTTATTGCAGAACAAAAGCGATTATCCAGCTCAATTTAAGGAGCTGAAAGCGTCAGTCGAAAATCTTACTGGCAAGAAGATTAAACACTTACAGATGGATGGTGGTGGTGAATATGTTTCCAATGCCTTTGAGGCATTCTTACAAGTGGAGGGTATCTGGCACCAGAAGACCAAGGCCAATTTGTCAGCAAGTAATGGTGTAGCCAAGTGAGCTATTTGAACCCTGAACGACTGTCAGCATGTGATGCGATTTGACACACATTTACCCAAGAAATTTTGGGGTTACACAATTCTGCATGCAGCTCACCTATGGAATGTCACACCTAAGCAACGCCTAGATGGCCAAATGCCAAACAAAGCTTTCAGCAGCAAAATCCCAAATGTGTCAGGCTTACGTACCTTTAGGTGCAAGGCCTGGGCCTGAGTACCCAATAAGATGCACACAAAGCTCCAAGCACAATCTATTGAATGCAATTACCTTGGATTCGCCCCTAATTGAAAGGCACATGTACTCATTCAGCGCTCAACCAGCTGTATCCTCACATCACATCACATGGTCTTTGATGAAGGCATGGATAATCAACAATGTGTAGTTATCAAGGACCATGACAAGGGTCCAAGTGACGATGAAGAAGGCAAATTGGGAGAAATACCACCAATACAAATCAAAATCAAACTGCCCAAAGTACCTGATAAACTGCCTGAACCATCAGAGTTGACACATACACCCAAAATGCCTGAAGACATACCTTCCAAAAGCTTGGACTCAGAACCTGAGATCCAAGAAGTTGTGGCACTACAGCCTGATCTGCTGCCACCGTGTCGATCTACACATGATCACAGACCACCTGAGCATTACAGAGTGCAAGTGGGTGCTCTAGCGCAGTCAGATGAATATCAGAGGGAGGAGGCACTTACCATGATGATGGAATTGCCACCTCAAATGTTCAAGGAAGCAGTGAGCTGCCCAGATGCAAATTTGTGGCTTGAAGCAACGACTGAGGAGCTCAAGTCAATCAAGCAGCATGAAGTGTGGATGCTTGTGAACCATCTGATCGATAAAAATATCATTAAATGCTGATGGGTATTTGACTATAAGCGCAGCCCCAATGGCGAAATCATTCACTACAAGGCTAGGTTAGCTGCAAAGGGGTTTTCCCAACAACCAGGAGTCGATTTTGTCGAAATATTGTTGCCTGTTGCTGCTGCCAATTCTTTACAAGCTCTCTTAAGTATTGTTGCCACCCTTGATCTTGAACTTCTCCAAATTGATGTTAAAACAGCATTTTTGCATGGCAATCTTGACAAGGAGATCTATGTGGAGCAGCCACCAGGCTCTGCTGAAGGTTCGCAATCAGTCTGGAAGCTCAACAAGGCCATATACGGGCTTAAACAGGCAGCCCGAGCTTTCTATATGTGCCTCAAGAAGATCCTCAAGGATATTGGTTTCCATCAATGCGATACTGATCATTTGGTATTTTGGCTACACAAGGGTGACGATTTAGCAATTGTACTAAGCCATGTCAATGATATGCTTTTGGCAGGATTGTCTATTACTTTCCTCAATAAAATTAAGGCTAAAATCACTCAATCACTCAAGATTGTTGACCTAGGTGAAGTGAAAATGTTTGTAGGCATTGAAATCAATTGCGATCGGAGCACTGGCACACTCAAAATCTCCCAACATCATTACATTAACAATATTCTTGCTTGATTCAATATGTCCAATTGCAAATCTTGCTATACACCGATGGCCAAATCCCCAAATCTTCCAAAACTTGAAGCACTGTTGATTGATCATACTTGCTACCAGCAGCTTATCAGATCACTGATGTATGCTATGATCTGTACATGACCCGACATAGCCTATGCTACTGGTATTCTTGCACAGCACTCTGTAAACCCTGGCAAAGAGCACTGGAACTCTGGAAAACAAGTTCTGTGTTATCTCAAAGGCTCAGCCGATCTGGGTATCATTTACTGTCGATCTAGCAACTTACAGCTACTCGGTTATGTCAATGCTGACTACGCTAGTGACAAGCATACAAGCTGCTCTACCACTGGTTGGGCATTCCTACATGCTGGCGGAGTTATTGCTTATTCATCTAGGAAACAACCAATGATTTCTCTTTTGAGTACTGAAGCTGAATACGTTGCTGATGCTAGTGCTGGACGTGAACATCTATGGATTTGACAATTTTTATCTGAACTTGGTTTTCTGCCTGAGGGCATGACTCCTTTGCTCTCAGACAATCAATCTGCAATGGCACTCACCAGGAACCCCATTAACCATCAGACTACAAAACATATTTGCATCAAATATCATTTTATTTGCAAGGTAATTGCTTTCGAAGAACTCGACCTCCAGTACATCCCTACTGAAGAACAGGTTGCAGATGCGCTTACTAAGCCACTTGGATGCCTCAAGTTTACTTGGTTTGTGTCTGCAATGGGAATGTTTTGATATTTTCTTTTCTATCTTTCTTTCTTTTCACCTTCACATTCACACATAAGATTGAGTGGGCGTGTTGAATTTACAATCATATCCGTTCATGTATGCGGTGTGTTTGTACCTGTTTGTCCATTTCTGATGTTATGCACGCACCAGTGAAAATTTTCTTTCCTTACTTCTCTACCTTCGTAGTTGAGCTAAGGTACAGTTTTTCTCTTTCTTTTCTTCATTTATTTCTTGTTCTTGCTGTCCCTTGTAGTACATTTGTATCTAGGTACAGTAAATACAAAGTTCTCTACCTTCGTAGCTGAGCTAAGTACATTTGTATCTAGCTTGTGTAAAACCTCCCTGCGTGAGAGATTTCGCATGACAAGTATGGGGGACTGAGTTCTTGCAGCCCATCTGATTCAGGCCTCCCCAAAGTCTTGCAATAACTCATTCATACAGGTGCGTATTTTGCATGCACCTATCTTTCTTGCGTTTGCAGTACTAATCCACAAATCTGGCTAGTACGAGCTGTTGCCAGATGAAAACTATCACTTCAACCACCTTGAGGACCAGGCACATTGCGTGCTCCACTACAGCCAAGTCAAAGATATATTCTATGTCGAATACAAGCAAAACCGCCTGTGAGTCTATATTTTTTGAACCTTTTGTAGTATGCTAACATTGGGAGTTGGCACGCGAAGCGTGCCATCTCCTGCGGTTTATGTAAGCAAATCGCCACGAAAAGTGGCACAAATTCTGTGTGCTACATTGAGCATGTTATCAAGCGATTTGTAAATGTTAGAATGAATGAGACAGTGTAAGATGTGATGTAATATAGATTAATGAATCAATATCTCAACTTACGGACCAAGAAACAAGTCTAAGAACTGACCGTTTGATACATGCGCAGCGAGCCTGAGCATTAAGCAGAAACTGAAGCGACAGGGTGAGTTTGACTATATTTCAAAGCCATCTCTGGGACTAGAGCCCTCTTTTTGGCAACTTTGAGCTTGCTGGTGCTTGGGAAACCCTTCTTGTTGGTGAGTACCTGTCAGTATAATCTGATTTGATCATTGAGTTTGACTCCCTTTAGTTTCATTACGTTGTCCTGATTATGCTCCAGTTGAATCTTTGATCGTGCAGCAGCCTTTGCAAGATTGCGCTTCTGGGCAAACAGATGCAAGCACTGAGTGGCAAGAGCATTACCTCGGGCTAAGAGTTTTTTGAAGTGCTTTGTCCCATGCTTGTAAATTGCAAGTAGCTCTTCCAATCTGATGTATTTAAGTAGCATACATGCAGTACTTTAGCAGCGTTCCATTATTTGGGCACATAACTAACGTATTCTGTGCTGCTTGTTGGTTGGCTGTCTCTTCTATGCTCAAGCACAGCTTTCTGGCATCAAGTTTTGTTCTTCCAACCCTGTTTGGGAATGAAAGTTGATTTAGGGTGCATTCCAGTTACCTAGCAAGTAGGTTGGGACAATTGGTGTACTTCTACAGGGGTAGAAGACTGTAAGAATGCTGATGACGACGGAGTAAACCATATTACCAATGCATTGAACGAAACAACAACAACCAAAAATCAAGCAGAAATGAATTTGAGAAACATTCATGATGCACACTGTGGGCATAAATGCAGCTTCATAAAACAATATGTAATACCACTGAACAAACTTTGGTAAGGGCGCTTTTTGAATGCGCACTCTCATATCATGAATTTGCATACACTCGAGCTATCTACATTTCGATACACCTAATATAAATGATTTGCACCCTTACCATTTCTCTTAGAAACACATGCTATTAAACATTCTACAACTTTAGGAGTTTCTAAAATTTCCCATCATTGACAATTGAGAGGTTGATTTTGTGTGCCATTTTTTTACATCAAAGGCACCACGTGACCTGGGGGCATGGCATGCGAAGCGTGCCAACTCCCACTAACATCAAGATAGGGTGGAAGTTTGGAAACCTTATCTACTGGCTCTTGTTGAAGAGTGCAGCGACACACGTGGTCTCGATGCGACACTTCCCGAAAACCCTCTCGTTACGTATAACCGACTCGAGACTGCCTATATCATCAATCTTGGAACGGTACATGCTGCTGTCGGAAGGATAAAGGTCAGTGGCCGAAATACATGGGCAATTCTGGACCGGAGTCGAGGTGCGTGCACCCAGTTCAACAACGACGACAGCATCCCCGATCCTGCATTAAACCCCGAGCTGTACTGAAACAGCAGCACTCACTCCTTTGCTCTTGCATGTCACAATTTGTACTTTTATTTCTTGTATTTCGAGTTCACTTTCGCTGTCTACGCACTGTCCCCTTATTCTTCCGCCCATATGACACATGACTCTGCTGTATCATATGTTGAGCTATTTTGCTCTTCCCCTCTTCTTTATATTTTCCGTGTGTTGTTTAGCTCTCCCACACATGTAGTTCTTGCTCTAAACTGATTGCTATCTATCATCTTTCGTTCAACCTCTATATATGCCTTGGACTCCTTAGAGGACCTGGCTGCCCCCAAGTCCAGACCGCCGGAGCCGAGGGACTTAAAGCCGTCCACGGCGTCCCTGGTTGTCCAATTTGCTTTCACGAGCCCACAGCTCGGCCTGTCAAAAATGGATCCCTATGGACTGATTTTTTGATGGGATCTCCCCGGCGTCCCTTAGGGATGCCAAGGGAGGACGTCGTAGTCCAGGGGACTTTGATGAGATCCATGCACTTCCGACTGTGGATATAACTATGGCGAATGAAAATAAAAGCTACAAATCATTATGGTTGAATAGCAAGACGAGACATGCGCTGGGCGCATTCCAGGAGCGCATTAAGACAAGAGTGAGAAGAGAAGAGGTACAAATATGGAAACCCGGAGTGAGTATGGTTTGATCCGCTCGGATATCTCATGTAAGCGCCTGGATACAGAAGCAGTTCCCTAGTGCCATCAGTGGAGTTTCAGTGCCTCTCTCCCCTGATTGGTGGATTGATTGGTGCCCTGATTCCTGCCCAACGGAGCGCTAGCGGGATCAGGGACTGCCTGCTTGGCAACTTCTAGCTTCTGCCACAAACCGCCCTGCCCTTGCCGTCGTTGTCACCCCCGCTGCCACCGTTGCCGCTGCCTATGATGCTGCCCACCTGCTCTCTCTGGCTGTCCCCACTGCTGCTGCTGCCACCGCTGTCAACGTTAGCTCGCCGTCGTTGTCTACACTGTTGTCCCCATCACCAACGTAGTTTGCAGCCCCCTCGCTGCTATACATGTTGCTGTTGTCGCATTCAGCTGTACTGTTGCTGCTACCATTGTCAACATCACCATCGCCGTTGCCATAGTCAGCTTGGCTGCCGCCGCTGTCAAATGCGTCAACAGCAGTGCTTGAGGCGTTAACTCAGTTGTATACCCAACTGAAGGCTCCAGGTCCATCGGTAAGTATACTGGTTTAGGCTTAAATGAACTTACTGATCACAATACAATTGTGCTATGTGTACCAGTTATTAAATCCAAGTGTAGGATATGTTGACCATGCGAGAAGAACAGCAACACATCCAGTTGGCAGTTTTTCCAACTCCTTCAATAGTGTGCTGCATATGTCTAGACCTGCCAACCGTCACAACCTGAATTCACTCCCCACCAATGTGCACACTGGCTGAGAGGCCTCAGAAGGGGCATACACAGACAAGCAGATTGCTCCTGTTGGGTATATATGATGTGACTCATCTGGTTGCCAGTATGTTAATTCATGTTATCACAGGTTTCCTTGTCTCCCAGCGTCTGTTTGAGTTGTCTCTTGTTGGGATTCCGAGGGTCGCAAGACTACCCACAGCTGATGCTCATGGACCTCTGCGCGGCTGAGCGCAGTGTTTGCTACTGTGTTCGGCCAATGTCTTGCAGGCGGAGTCGATCTCATTGTATTCCACACAATAGGCTTGGCACCTGTGAATAATATACTCTTGCACTGCAAACCCTCAACGCAAGTGTGACAGCTATCCCTGTCGCAAGTATGAGCTAGTGAGACAGAGCGGGTGGAGGAGCACTAGCAGTACTGGGTGCGGGAAACACCCAGTGCTGGGAGGAAAGCATGTGATGTTCACGTGACGCTCAGATTCCTTGCACTTTGCCACCACGTCAGTGTGGCAGCGCCCGTCGTGGTGCAAACAAGTTTTTTCTTCCTGCCCACCGTCCCAAAATCAAAACATAACAAAAATAAGAATAAATGCGTGATTATCATGACCAATTGAGAAGACCAGTATCTTCTCCAGTGCGCAAGTTTTTTTGTCTCAGGGTGTCTTCAAGTCGTACTCGCACGTTGGAGATCCGGCCATGCTCTTGCTGCCCCTGGCGGTGCTTGCGTTCCCCAAACCTCGCCGGAGGCTGGGCCGACCAATAGGTTGTGCTAGACAGGACCAGCAATGGGCCACGAGCTCAGTACTGTCTCACTCGGCACTCTAGCTGTTTTTCCCTCTTGTCGGTTGTTACCACCCAACCGTTATCCCACTTGTGTGCCATGGTTTTCCCAGCGCTTGCCTGTCCACTCAGTTTATCACCATCCTCTGACACATTGTATTTGTTAACCAACTCCACATTGTTGGCTTGCCAATGTCCCTTCTGGCCTTCTTACTGTGATGCTAAAGATAACGTACATATGACAAGCTTGCCTACAGCTTGCACTGCCCTAAATTCAACCTCCACCAACAACAATTTTTGTTGTTGCACAACCACTCCCCTGTCGTAACTCCTACTGCCACTATGCGTGACCTCAACTTTCCTTCTCCCCGTGTCCTTGTATAGGGTGGTAAATGAATTGGGTGCCTGCGTTCGCAGGCAGAGCCAAATTGTGGCTATATGTTTGCATAGGGTTGTTAATCTCCCTCATGTGCGTGCACACTGACCTATACCAATAAAGTTTGCCTACTAAGTAGCACTATGTACTTGTATCAATGTATATACAAGCCTATTCTTTGCCACTAAAGTCTACTTCAGGTATCTCCTCTAGTTCATAATCATCTTCAATGTCAACCCAATGCCTCAATTCAAGTTGTTCATTGCTAAAGCCCCAGGCATCCTGGCCAGAGTCCAGAACTTGATCATACCCCCATGCATCACCACGGTGAGAGCCTGATTCAGATTGAATTTGCAAGTCAGCCTGAATTCGTCCCTGAAGCTCTATTTCGTGATGAACTTCTTCACTGAGGGGTGTGACCTGAAACCGAGTTAGAAGCTCGCGGTAACACCACCAAGCGGTATCACGAGTAATCGTTGGCTGGCCCATCTCTATATAGAGCCTATGAGCAACTAGATTAAAGTTTGGTGGACTCCAGTTGAATACAGGGTGACCTGGTTTGCAAAACTCCTTGTCTGCTAGTCTCAGATGATCTGGGTCGACAGGAATCTTGAGCAAACAAATTGAGTATAGACAGACGTGTCAAATATGATACATCTTACTCTGAGCTGTTCTCCATGATATTGCTCTGGAAAATCATAGATATACTTTGGACGGCCAGCAGGCAGAAGGATTTTCTTGTTTGCCCACTTTGCACTAGTGTTGTACCTCTGCTTGAAACCGTCAAGCTCGTGTTGGACAAGTGGGATCCAAACCCAATGGAAAACAATCCTATACATGGGTTTGGTAAATTGTGTGTCAAGGCTTTTGGCAGGTTTGAAAACTTACAGGTCCAGTTTGTTGTGCGGATTGTACCACCTGTTATCTATACCAAGCTGCAAAACAGACTCAATTCCCTCAGACCAGCGTTAACGGAGCTGAGACCAGATAATTTCTGGCTTGATATTTGAGTGCTTTCGTAGCCACTTATGCTGGGACATGCCAACCAGACTTGGATCATGAAGTTGGCGGAGCAGTGATTGAGCATTAGCTACCCCATAATTCTCTGTCCCAGGGTCACTATGAGTGAGAAGAGGCATTCCTGTATTTCAAAAAGAGTATTTAAATCATAAAATTGTATGATAGCAAAGCATGACGCATACCACCATGCTCACGAATAGCATCCAAATAGTAATGGCATATCAGACGAGGATTTGAATTTGTCCACCAGACCTTCAACCAAAGTATCTTGCCGCTGAATATGTCCAGTCCTACATGTAGCCAAAGATCAAACCGTTTCCATTTATTGTGCTGATCAATTGCCCAAAATTCGTTCACCCCAACAGAGTAAAATTGACGCCGTCGTACCACCTTGCCTAGTCGCGCCTTCATAGCATCAGCTTCATTTTCAACCATCCATTCTTGAACAACCCATCTAAAATTCATGGTTAGAAGAGGTCCAAATAGCAATCAATTATATGATACCTAGGGACACGCATCTCACACCCCAAACTCTCCTTGGTCAAAATCTTGACCATATCCCGGAGACCAGCATTTGGGTACCGCTCTTGGGCAGCAGCAATTGCAGGTCTGGCAGTTTCAACAGTGTGTGCTTGCTTCCTTACACTGAACAGGCCCAATTCCTCACAGTAGGTTTGGTATTTCCAAACGCTAACAACAACACTGTTATTGATACATATCTGTGAATCCAGGTGTGATTAGGAGAACTTACCTGAGCTGATACCCACAGTCCCAATACTTCAATGTTATGAGTTGCGCTGCCTCCTTATCATTGAGTTTGTCCTGAAAATACTCTTGAATGTAACCTTCAATTTCCGCATCGAAGGGAGCTAACAATTCATCTATCAATCATTTGATTGTAGATTTGTGGGTAAGGTACTTACGAGGAGGAAGTGTACCAGCTTTTGGCATTGGTTGATATTGAGAGTGTAGAATAAGATGAGTAAACAGACTTGTTGGCTAATCCATCATGTTGCTTTGCACATATATATAGCTGTAGGTGCCCAGCAATGTAAACAGGCACATGTATGCCCAGTTGCAAGTTCCGATCAATATTACTATGTCTCTTTTGGTGTTGTAAGGAAGGATCTGACATGGGTGCAGTGACTTTTCTTGTCATGTGTCTCATGTGGCCAACCAAGCAATCAAAGCATACATGTCACAAGGTATTTTTTCCTTTATTTTTTATTTGGATATTAGGGTGTTTATTTGAGCGCCAGGCACAGGCCACCATATATGAACAGGAGGGCTGGACACACAACTCTACCTTTCTACTCTACCTTTCTACTCTACCTTTCTACTCCTCTACCTTTCTACTCCTCAAAGCTTGTTCTAACTATGTCACAAATCTCCTTTGAATTCTCCAAGGGAGATTCAGAGTGTACTCCTAAAGACTGTCAGAAGCCCAGCATGGGAGGTCCTTGCTATAACATCAATGGTGGGCCTGAAAACCCTCCTGGTGGTCAGCTTTGGAATCTTCAGGACTGTGAAATAGGGAGGATGGTCCCATGTTGTCTTTTCTGCTACAAGCATCTCATCAACAAGACTAAGGCAACAAATCCTTGATCTGATTCCTCCCTGGCTGCATCGGCACCATTTGATTTCACAAAAAGTGAGCTGAATTCTGGTCACATGGGCCATTGATACTTGACTGACCCTTTGTTTTTGAAGATTGCACATTGGAATTGCCTGTTGTGGATATAAACAATATCTGGGCTGCTACCAGTGCAGGACAATGTGGGGGTCAGTAGTTCTCCATCCTTTGTATCTTTTCATATGGTTGACTTTACAGCTTCAGGTATGAACAGCCCTTGTGTTGTGGCTGTTAGCAAACAGATGTATGCCTCAGTTGAACATACCACCAAATCAGGAACGCCTCTGAAAGGGAGCCCTGCAGTTGGCATTGCTGCCTTGCCACAGCCACCTCATCTACAGCCACTGGTTACTGGTCATAGTAGTGGTGCTTCACACAAGACCACTGGAGGCAAGAAGCGTCAAGTCTCAAGTGTGCAGTACGAACCAGAGACATATCAGCTTCAGTACAGCATCAAGTGCTAGTTCATTGGACAACATCTCAAGTCATATTTGTTAGTAGTGTCTACCACTACATATCCATGGCTTTTGCTAATTAGAACATTTGTCACTTAGGGAATCCCAAACAACACAATCCCGAACGTTCTAGCAGCTTCTACTGGTCTAGAGATTCAGAAAATTGTGGGTGAGCATATGCTAAGAGGTTGGAACTTCAGCACATTTTCTTATCCATTGTGAGATGAGCAGTGGGTTTTGAAAAGTGCACATGGTGTGGATCTTATACTGCACTATCCTGATTCTCCTGCCTTGCATGACACATGTATGAAGTGCAATTCATCAGGCTCTGGCATGTTGTTCTGATACAACACAGTGCAGAAAACAATTGTCCTACTCATGGTTGAGGCTTATGGCACAATTAAGGAGTATATTGATATCTGTCATGCTGAAGTAAGTTCAGCCAGCTATGTTCCATACTTATACTAATTTGTTCAACAGGGGTTGGCTGCTGGCACACTTAATCCTGAACATCTACCTGAACATCCAGATATTGAACACACCCTTCCAACACCCACATTGTACTCTGCAAATACCACACATTTGCCTACTATTTCTACTCAAAGCAATCAATTGGGAAGTACTGGTACGTCCTTTTGCTGAATACTGTACCATATACTCTCACTTATAACCTCTTAGTCACCCAATCTACCCATGCTGTACCAGCTCTGGTTACCAGTAGCCCACAGGTAGAGCTCATTACCAGTCTTTGTCAACAACGACAAGTCAGGTGACAAGAAAAATAGTAAGAAAGGAAAAGAACTTGTATTCGACGAGAGGTCAAGTTCTTGAGGAATCCTCTGTGAACTTGACCCAGTTTATATACATAGTACAAGCCACATCATAACAAACAAGTCTGTACAGTGAGTCACAACTGATAAGAGATAGAAGCAGTAGAAGCAACTGCAGAACTGCGGAATTTCACATTGGAGTTGAAATACATCTCGGTTACTGGTCCGGAACGTTCCCTGAGTCACATGACACAGATATACCATATAAGGCAAGTATGTTTTGAAGATGATCTCATAAAATGTAATAAATCGAGAAAATATTATAGAGTGGATATATGCGTGTCAGTTCATGACAGTCTTCCTCAATCTGTCAGTGGTTCAAAACAAGCACTTCCTGTATGTTGTTCCTGAAATTTACATGAGTTTTTATCTAACAGTGTATATTAGCTTTCACCAACATTGTCTGTTGTCTCACCAGCTTCCGAATGGACATGTAGCAACTCAAGGTCCCAGTTATCAGGATCTGCCATGAGAACATTTGATATTAGTAAACTAACACATGCACTTGTTTTGCATGGCAGTCAAAGCGTGACACAAGCCGATGGTATGCCTTCTTACATTTAAGCAACCTGATTACTAAACTCAGCATATTCTAGGTTCTGTCTTGAGCAATTGCCAATTCTATCCCATTCAGTCCTTTTTGCTGGACAAGCTTTCCAAGATGCCAGAGCCACTTGATATCAGTAACCCCCTTTTGGGGGCTTACAATGCTGTCCTCATGTACAACCTAAAGTGTGGTGAACACTTTCTTGGATCCAGAACTTTCAAAAAGTGTCACCTTGGGTGGCTCAGCTTTCAAGAAGAACAACCTAGCATTGGCCTTGGATCTTGTGACAATCATTGTATTGTGGCACTCAAATGCCCTTTTGTCAAAGAACCAGCAACTGGGGTTCAGCAACACCTTCCTTCCCATGATGAATTGGCCTTTGTTCAATGTGAGGGAACAGTCCTCATGTGGTGCAATGCTTTACTTGGTGAAGTCACAGGATGGGTAGCTGCTGTGCTGTTGACCAGGATTCATCAATTACTTGAAGTGCCTTCAATCCCCAAGGTTTGTTTTGTTGAGGCTGCAATAGCCAAGCTTGTCGACAAGAATACCAAACATTCCAGTGGCTTCTTGATTGAAGAACGTATACCCAAATCCCTTGGGTTTGTTCAACTTATTGGAAGCTCATCGGCAATTCCAGAAATTTTTCCTTCTGGGAGCCAACAGTCTATATTGGCTGAGTATTGTGCATTTTGCCAGCATGTCCAGTGGAACATCACTGGCGGAAAGGCATATGTTGCAGACTGGCAAGGTGAGTGTATCATTGCTTGCCTACTTTTGTGTTTTGATTTGGAACTAGGTGGTGTTTCTAATTTGGACTTGGAAGAATTGCTTCTAACAGACCTGCAGATTATGACAAATCCATAAGTTCTATCTCAATTGATATCCACGTATGGCTAGATGACAAGATGTTCATGGATAGTATACTTGGCCAATTTCTTTTTGGGGACAGAAATGTAGCAGATACCTTCAAATGCTTCCCTGTTGAACACTCTTGTGTGGGGAATAGGTTTTGTGAGTTCTTCACACCTGAAGTGCCAGCATTGCCTGGCGTTGCTGCCAATGCTGCTTGAGTATAATCCATAATTGGTTTCTAAGTTTTACAAATGTGCCTCTTTTCCCACCCAGTGCCTCAACGCACAGTTTCTTCATATAATGGTGCTCAACGGACCATCTTAATCCTGCCTTTCTACTCTGCTTCTACTCACTGATCCACATATTGCATTTGTGGAGCACAAATGCCAAGCGTCTGTGTTCAATGTCATAGACAATTATATGTGTATGTTTTTCTAAGAAGTTAGTAATCAGATGGTCAACCACAGATGAAACACCAGGTGACCAAAAAGGACTGTTGACGTTGATGAATACTCAAGCAAAAGGTGAATCTCTAGTTATAATGTCTGAGACTTGGCTAGCATGAGTATACAGCTTGGGAGTACCAGGTAGCACTGGTCTTGATCTTGGTAGCACTCAGTAGCACCAATATAGTGCTACTGTGTGCTACCAGGAAGCACGCTTTCTACCAAGTGCTAAGTAGTGACCAGGCACCTGTTATGGATCACTAACATTTTCTATTATTTTAGTCTGCTCTGCCAACCTCAAGCAATGCCTCTGTAATTAATTTGTGAAATACTTGAATTTGTATGCGCTCCAAATTGTACTATTTTGTGTTCCATTAAATAGTACAAATTTCCCGCTTTCCAACGCATATTTTATTAAGTTTTTACGATAAGATCTCAGAGAGATACAGAGGCTGCGATATTTCCTCCTATCAGGCAATATTGATTACAACATCGCAACGCTCATATCTCGGCAACCGCTTACGCTATCAAAGCGATCTTATGCTCCATCGATAGCTAATCTTCGGCAGTATCTGCTGCCCGAAGATCGTCGCGATCCACCGGATCCTCGCGCTGGAATGGCCCGAAGATCATTAGAATCTTACTGGACCATCAATCAAGATCTATTGACTCCAGTGAGTCAGGAGAGCTTCCCAAATTGATCCAGAAGCTTCTCTGACTCACTTTATGACTCACTGAGATGTAGCCTCTGTTCATTACATGTATATACTATGATAATATGATCTACAAGCCAATAGCAGGTCTCAGATGCATCAATGCCTTCGATCCACACCCTGTCTTTACTCTTTTATCCTATACTGGGCTAGGGTGTACCCCAAGTATAGCAGTACCCTCTTTTGATGATCGCACTGGCATGCATGTATCTATTTGGCTCTGGAATGCCCTCCTCAGGGTATAAAAGGACCTCCTCTGAGGCCCTTCCAGACCACCTCCTCCTCTACTCAACCCAGACTGGTTATTGGTTTCTTTTCTCTTTCTATTTTCTCTTGTCTGTGTGTGATTTCTTATATAACTAGTACTGAGGAATAAAGTACCATATTAGTTATATACTGTCTGAGTCATTGTATCTTATATACAGAGATATATAAGGATACAATATTGCCTGATTGAGTGTGACATTAAGTACCAGCTATTAGAGGAAATCTAAGTACCTGTAGCTGAGGAAGTACATGCATTAGGCAGCCCACCATCTATCCTATAAGCTATCACTTAAGTCTAGTATTAAGATTAGTATCAGTTAGTCCAAGCAACTAGGGCTGAACTACATTTAAGATATCTAAGGGAACCTGACCATAGTAGTCTTGCTCTTTATACCTATAAATTAGTGAGTTTACACTGTGAAAGATTAAGACTACCTTGCGTGTTACTTGATCGCATTGCAACTACTTTGAGCCTTCATACTCTAGTCTAAGAAGTATTGAGTACAATTAGAGTATACTAACATATCTACATTTGCTTAAGCTCTAGATATTCAAGTGTACCCTGACCCATAACAGCACCCCAAGCAGTCCCACTTGTAAAATGCCTTACAAGCAAAAAAAAACAAGTGCAAATACACATGTATCAACCCAACACACCATCAAGGTTGTGTGTGCATGTTGGGTTTGTATATGTGCATGTCTCAGAGTTGAATTGAACATATACTGGTTCAGAGTATTGATTGCAACCAAAAAATACAGAAAACACATTGGGAACAGCACATGCAAGACACATGCACAAGTAAGGAAGGAGAAAGGATCAACCACAACCTGCAGGCAATGTATGTGTGCAACAGTCATATGACTAAACAAGATGAATAGGCTAGTCAGGCAGGCAGATGTGATGGGTGATGCAAGCAAACATACTCACTATTGAACAAGTTCATTCAAGATTGAAGAGAATAGGCAAACAGATACAGAAACTGGATCCAGCATTTGTTGCAGCCCAATGCTTTGCACCAAAACATTGAACCCATGATATGTACTAATTTTGAAGCTTCAAAGGTCAATATCCACAGCAAGAGAGCAAACTTCCAGGCAATGCATGTCTAGTTGAAAACAGAAATCCAATGACAGGTATGAGCGTTTGTCTAGCAATTCAAGACCTAGATTTGCAACCAAGCACCAGGTATGTGGACTTGAGAAGTTGAAAAGTCAAAAAATCCAAGGATGAGGCTAGCCAAAGGGTTGCTCCTTGGAGGTGCATATTCAATTATCAAGTTGCAGGAGTTGAGGACCAAGGAAATCCAAGATTGATGTGCAGAGTTGGAAAGAAAAAACGCAAGTTGAAGAACCACATTTGAGGTCACATGGCAGACATTCAAAGTTGGAAACCCGATTTTGAAAGCAAAGTTGCACAGTCGAAGCCATCGAGTGATGCACATGCTAGACATAGTCAAACAATGTACTAATGTGGCACAATCATGGTGAAGGAGAAACACAGGAATTCCATTCATTGGTTCAATCAAGTTATGTGTATACATCAAACTCAAGCATTTACAACAGGTCACACAATCAAGAAGAAAAATACCAAGAAGTAGCCTGACCATGTTCCAACAACAGGCAGCACAATATGCAAGTTGATTTCCAGAATGCACTTGCAAAAAGATTTGAATCTGTAGTTTTGAGCAAGAAACTGATCAGAAATATGTACAAATTTTACTGTTTGGGATTGAGCAATACCTCATGGCACCATGTACTTAATCAGCCTGACCCTTGCCACTTGAACTTGCAGTCCAGCATCTGTGTTCATTATACTTGGGAGGCAGCAACAGTGAACAGGATGTGGCATTGCAAGGGGTTGAGGCATGAGGAATATTGAAGACAAGGTTTGGGGAGCAGGAACAAGAGCAGGAGTGGTCATAATCGAAGCCTAAGTCCTCGTTGCTGGGCAACTCAAGACTACTCATTGGAGCAAGAGCACAAACACTTGTGTTTCCCCATGAAGACTGAGATGGCAATTTGCCAGGGACACCCAGTGGTGGAGTGTCAGGGAACATTTCTGCATGGAATGCAGCTTGCTTGTGGTCTTTACCACCCCAGAGGAAGGTGGCACTGCTATAATTGCTAGATTACAGTATGAAGTTAGTTTGAGATTATGGTATAGTACATCCACTGAGCACATATACCTTGGTTTGTGCCCAGCCATAGGCTGGGTGTTACAATATTCATTACACCTCATGGTCTGACGATCCAGTACTACATAGTGCATCCATCCCAATCCACTGATTATGCTCCTTCTCCCATTGTCCAAGGCCACTATCTGATGTAAAAACATAAGAAAACCTCTGCCCCACATAGTCCAAGTTGAAATGAACCATTCGACAGGACCAAATAGCAGCAAACTGGCCATGGGCAAGGTTGATTGAGGCCCCTGGTTCATAAACGCACAGCAATCCACCTTCAAAATTGCCAAGTGCCAAGATTAAGCATATAGTATCATTGCAATCACCTAAATCTCAATGTCCTCTGGAGACCAACTTTATGTTGAGTACTGTCACACAGAATGGCACACATTCGAGTGGATAGATCAGGCAAAGCAAGTTGCTCAACTCCTCCTGTTTCCACATTAGAGTTGGGATGTATTGCCATAGCTAACATCAAATCAATAAAAAATGATTTAAATGTGACAATTGGACTCACCTTAGCCAAGACTGGTTTTAGCATATCCTGGAGTGTACCGAGTAGCTGATAAAGCAGACAAAAGCCTGAATGTTTTGAATCATGCACATCAGCCAGTCGACAAACTGATTGATCTGGACAAGGTATGTTTTGTGTGCGACTGCCCATGTATAATCATGGATGGATGTCTTCTGGTGCATTCTGCCCCTAATTTGTACCATGTAAGCTACTGGGAAACATTGCTACAGGTACATACTCACCCCCATTGACCTTCTTCCCCAACACCCAATATGGGCTGCCCCATAATCGTATAATAGGCCTTCTGCTGCACTATCAACAGTTGTATCATCAAAACCAACTGTGCGCTTTGTGACTTGCAAGGTTTTGTTCTTCAAATGCTCCATGCTAGTGTCTATGCTAAAGACACCAAACATGAAGTCTTTTTCTTGAGCACCTTTTCCATAGGCAAGCAAGTCAATGCTGGACAAAAATATGCATTAGCTGTGTCCAAATCGTAAGCTAACCTACATACCTCCCAACCAGTGTCAATTTCAGCCTAACATAGGCTCCAGGAGCCTTAAACCCACCTGTGTTTTGCTTGCAAAGCTAAGTAAAAATAACTGTTGAGCTGATAGATAAAAAGTTGGGGTTGATTGGGCCTTGCCTTTCTGCTGAACTCATCCAATGTTTCTGCATACGGGGCTTGTAGGACAATAGCTTGCTCATTCACTGTCCAGTCATGAATGGCCTGCAAGTTTTTGGAGTTAGCTAATTGCACTGGAATGGTCTTGTTTTCATCCAGGGCATAATCAAAATTGGTTTTAATAACCAAAGGCGCTTGGAATAGACAAGGAGGATGTGTGATGGCAGTGAATGTAGCTTGCCAAATATCACCTTGAGGAAGTAATTCTACTTCCTGAGGTTTATGCCTAAAAGAAGTGATTAGCTTAAGACTACTTACAATAAAAGCAATTACCCTTCTCTAAATAGTGTCTGCAGGAAGGCATCATCTGATTTTAGGTCAATGCCAAAAATTTGACTTTCTATCTTAACTCCTGCTGGGAAGGCTTGATGCATCTCTTGATGATACCAAATTACGTTGTCACAAACCAGACTGATAACAAATTCTAAAACAATTTTTTGGTTAAATGGATGAATGCTATTCTCACAACACATACTGTTAATGCTTTCATCACAGAGATCAGGATTCCTAAGAGCATTTTCAACATCAAATAGCACGCTTGAAAGTAGGCAGCTTGCATAGGCACAAGTGTGGGTTACTGCAATAGCAGGTAGGATGTAAACTGAACCTATTGTAACAGTGAGAACAATTGAAGAGCGCATCACAAGGACTTACATGCATATATGAGTGTCAGCAGCTTGTGCCCATTGTACTCCAGTGCTTAAACTGGTTGAGCATAACATCACAGTCTTCGCCCAGAAGTAAATGCGCCTCCCATAGAAAAATCCTGCTTATATTTAGCAGCAAATCTAAATCTAAAGTATGACTTTTGGGTCGATACAGCAGAGCAAGACACGCACCTTAAGATCCAGATCGCCAGCTCTATCTGAGTAACCATGGAAGCAAGCCCAGCAGTGTCTGCATGTACCGATGCATGCATACATGCAACAACCTTGTTGTGGCATTCTGTTGCAAGATCAATAACAGCATCTGGTGTTGGGGCTAAGCAATAGCTGGCTTGCAACTGGGTAAAGGCAATAGTGATACAACAAGCCTGTTCTGTATCTGCTTGGGACAAGACAAGCTGGCTCAGAAATGACTCAGCAGCAGCCTTTGGAGCGCGGGCATGAAGTTTAGACATATCAGGAGCTGCTTTGTAGCTTCCTCACTGATGAAGTCCTACGCAAAATCAGTACCTTACAATTGAAATAAAACATGGATGAAGTACCTAGTGGGTTATTGGTAGGGCATGGTGCTTCCTCTTCGGACTTGTTTTCGGGTTTGGGTTTGGTTTCGGGTTCGGTTTCGGGTTCGGTTTCGGGTTCGGGTTCGGTTTCAGCTTCTGAGCCGGCTGAGTCGGCTTCGGTATTGGGTTGTTGTGGGCTATCGTGCAGCTCTGGAATGCTGGTTGATAGATCTGGTAAACCTGCATCGCTGGGCGCCACAGTAGGCACGCAAGCAAATTGATTGTTCTGGACGTTGCAAACTTTGCCTGAACCCCCTAGTTATTGCCCGATTAAAGCTTGCGTTAGGAAACTTACTTTCAGCACCAAGTTCAATGCGCCTAGAATTTGCGGCCCCAACATCCAGCTGTTTCCTTTTTGTTGGGATGCGGCTAACTGTTGGCTGTGTAAATTGATATTGTTTGGCAACAGCCCTCAATTTTTCCACAGCAGCACGAAATTGGCGATTTGCCTTGTCTTTCAGGTCTTTTAACTCTGGGGAGATGTCTCCTCCACTGGCTAGCTTCAATTTTAAGGCCTGTTTCATCTGAACTTCTGTTCGGTTGTGGCCATGAAGCAGTCCATAGAATTTGGACTGCACTTGCAACCAGCCCTTTGTGCTACTCGATCCTAATTAATTTTTACAGCTTGTTCAGAGATGGATATACCCACAGTACAAAGTCATTTTGGTTCACTTTTGAACCCCTTCTCTTTGCAGTTTGCGTTTCTTGGTTGATACAATTCACAGTCTTGGACAGTGCCATTCGAACATGTTAATTCCACACAAGGCCATTCCCAGCACAGGAATATCCTTTTGGTAGCCGAAAAGCTGGCAATACAATAGTTGCAGACCCGCAGTTATAGTCAACAACTATGGAAGACATGGTCAAGAGCAAATCGGCGTACATCAAACGTGCTTACAAGAGGCGCGCGCACCACCTTCTCAGTCCACAGATCTTAGAGGCGGGCCGGACAAAGCCTAGCTATAACAAAGCCGCCCGGAGTGAATATACAAGTCATATATGTATTTATTGATAAGATAATGGCAGGAGGATAGCCAAAAACACAAAGTGCGACGCGTAATACAATGACAACAGGTGAAAAACAACTCATCAGTCGTCCATTGGCAGTGACGCCGTTGAGGAGATCCATCCAGCCGCGCTTGTAGCGAGCCCAAGCGGCAACAATGACCTACTCCTTGTTCTTGCACTTCTCCTCTTCCTTCTTCCTTCGTTCATCCTCCAAGCGCTTGCGCTCTTGCTCAAACGCTCGGTGGGCAGCCTCGGCTTCCCGAGCCTCGCGAGCGGCCCTTGCCGCCTGCTTTTCTCAGTACTTGATCTCGTCCAGGTGTTCCTGATACCTGCGCATCTCCTCGAGGTGGCGGCGAGTGGCAGCCCGGGCCTGAGCTGCGATGTCCTCGCTCGAGGCGGGCTTGTAGCGCTGGCTAAAGGAATACGAACGGTTGAGACCAGGTTGGCCGTAGGCAGCCGGGCGGAAGCCGGCGGGAGCAGGAGAAGCAGCTGGGGGTGGAGGACCTGCAGGGGGATCGACAGGATGGTGAACCTCCTTGTGAGAGCCACAACGCTCCCATTCAGCCCTGAGACTGTTGGCCCAGGCACGGCGAGCTGCCTTGTAAGTCCTGACAGTCTTGTCAGAGCCATCGTCGGTCGAGTTGTTGGTAACAGTCGACATAGGGCGAGTACTGGACTTGGGAGAGATCTCGGGCGCACGGGGGAGTGGGTTCCCGCTGAGACGCATGAGGGCCTGGAATTCGGCAGCATCTTCACTGCTGTTCCCCGAAGAGACGGCCGAAATGAGGGCCAGGGACTCTTCAGGATCAGGGATGGGTGGAAGCGCAGGGTGCTCGAGGTGGGCTGCCTGCGCAAGTTCCTCGGCCTGGGCAGCGCGCAGCTTGGCAGCCTCCTCCTCCTGCTCGAGCCGCTGTGCCTCCTTCATCGCACGCTGGTCCTCCTCTTCCCTAGCGCGCTGTTCGGCCCGGCGCTGTTCCTCGGCAGCGTGTTTCTGAATGTTGCGCTCGAGCCATTCACTCTCGTCAGGAGTCAGCCGACCCGCGAGCTCGTCCTCGATCATCGCAGCATGGATGCGATCCGTCTCTTGCTTGATGAGATAGCTCAGCCATTCACCGTTATCGGCGCGCAACTTGGCAATGCGCTCGCGTTCGCATTGGAGAGGGTGCTCCTCGTCATGGAGTAGACGGTCGTCGTACTCAGCAGCGTCGGTTCAGTGGGAGCAACGCCCTCCATGCGTCCCTGATACTTGCGCACCTCCACAAGGTGGCGGCAAGTGGCAGCCCGGGCCTGAGCTGTGATGTCTTCGCTCGAGGTGTAACTCTCTGGATCCCGGCAGGACTCCAAGCGTTGGCTGGTGAACGCGACTCGAGAAAAGCTGCGATAAAATGTGTCAGTGTTCTGGCTATCAGATGAGTACCACACATACCGATTCTGAGCAACGCTTTCATTGCATTTACCCCCTCTGGGACTGACGGGCCGGCGTGCACGCGGAACGCTGCCACCGCGGCTTCGGGCTGCTCGAGTCGTTGAGCTCCCTAACAGCTCGATTGACTGACCCCGACCACAACCTCGCGTGTGAGAACTCCGCCGGGACGCGACGGAGTTTGGCTGGCTGAGTCATGCGGGCGCCTAGTGGGCGACTCTCGCCAGGTGCCTTTCCACATAGTCTTTGGGGCACCTCCTGCTATCGCCGATGCACAGCATCGGTCCTATCCGATAGGTCAACTGGTTGTACGTGTGTTTGAGAAGGCGGAAAACTCACCGAGACGTGCAGAGGGGGACGGGGAGAAGTAATGTCAAAGCTTCAAGTGCTATCGGCCGCATTGGTCGAGCGTGGCGTATCGGCTAGATTGTTCGTTGGGGCATGCAAGAGGACACGCGGAGTGGTAGGAACTTGGGGTCGGGACGCTGGCGAAAGGAGGCAGGCAGTCCATTGTGGACAGACCTCGACACGGTGGCTGTTTAGGGAGCGTCGGGAGCGGTGCTGAGTGGTATGTTGGATGGCGTGTCGGGCGCGGGGATTGGCCGCGGGGAACCAAGCGAACATGACTGAGAGTGCGCGTTAGCATGGTACCAGTAAGATTCGGGATCTTAGCCAAAGAAATTAAGCCTGTGGGAGTTGCAATTCACTATTGTGCCACTAGAATGAATATTGAACATACCAACAGAGAGCGCCCCAACCTGGGACGTGAGCCGTTCGATCAATGTGTGCCCAAACGCCCGCCCGGGCAAACTGGCTTGCATGGTTAGAATTACGCGTTAGCCCCGTCCTTGGCCAGGGCGCTATGCGCCAGCAGTAGTAACGATAGTGGAGGTGGTGGTAGCATTGACGATGGTCAGTGGGCGGGAGGCTAGGATGAGCTGGCGGCGGCGGGGGTGACGGCAATGATGACAGTAGCCGTAGGCAAACAGTATTAAACGTCAGTAGCGGCAGCAACGACGGCGACAACGGCGACAACGACGACAACGGCGAGGCGGTCAGTTCGTGGCAGAAGCTAGAAGTTGCCAAGCAGGCAGTCCCTGATCCCGCTAGCGCTCCGTTAGACAGGAATCGGGGCACCAATCAGTCCACCAATCAGGCACTAAATCTCCGCTGATGGCACTAGGGAACTGCTTCCGTATCCGGGCGCTTACACAAGATATCCGAGCGGATCAAACCATACTCACTCCGGGTTTCCATATACAAAAGCGAGAGGAAGCGCCTCCCTTAGTGGTCAAGACGTGCTGCCGAATAGCCGTAAACTTTGGGCAATGCAAGACAAGGCGTAAGACTGTTTCCATGGCTTCGACAAAGGCATTAAAAGTAGGCGAATTGGCTGGACTGAGGACATGGAGGTGTTTTTAGAACTGCACATGGCCGAAGATCATGCAAAAGAGGAGAGTGGCTTGTCCACATCTCAGGTACGTGATGTTCTTTATGAGGCATTGAGGGTCAGCCGGGGGTACCTGCTAAGTAATTTCACTCCTGCGATATCCAGTCAGAGCTGGAGACACGAACAACAGAAATGGACGTTTTTAGCGACATGGTGGGGCATTGGGTAACTGCACCAAGGGACATACACAACCAAGCACATCCTATCAAATGATGGCAACAAAGTGCTCGACCCTCGTATCTCGACAAAACCGAGCATCGAGCTCTGCCCAACGGTTGGTTACGAGCCTACCCAATGAAACGTTGTCGAATTATACTCTAAGTGAAGTCTATGCAGGATTCCGGCATTTTCAGTTCAATCTTATTCATTTCATTGATTCAGGGACATGAAACCGAGGGCTACAACGGTACAACCCGCCACAAAAGAGGCGTCCTGGCTGTACCTCACTTATGGCGCTTCAGCAAGAGGAGCCGACGCAATGTAATTCTGAAAGAACCGGATGAGAACTAGCGCTTCGAGCTGGATAAGACGTACGATGGCGTGGTCCTTGATACGATCCTTGACAGCTTCACGAATGCCATTGGCGTAAGTCGGCACGCTCACTGCGTGTG
Source organism: Ceratorhiza oryzae-sativae (assembly GCA_030998015.1). Lineage (NCBI taxonomy): Eukaryota > Fungi > Basidiomycota > Agaricomycetes > Cantharellales > Ceratobasidiaceae > Ceratorhiza > Ceratorhiza oryzae-sativae. The sequence goes on along the minus strand of JARWMV010000074.1, from coordinate 109 downwards.
GCATGAGCAAAGATGCACCAGGAGGCCATTGATTACATACGAATTGAAGTAAAATTGCCTATTTAAACTGCGTTAGTCGCATATAGTAGGCTAGCCGATGAGTTGGGCA
>JARWMV010000073.1:0-77303 GCA_030998015.1 Ceratorhiza oryzae-sativae | reverse complement strand
TTGCGTACGATCGGGACTTTTCGTTTATTCCGTGCGTTCCTTGTTTCTTTTTATCTTCCAATATTAGTGATTTGTCATTTCGAGCAGAGTTCTTGGAGCACACCGAAAGCCGGTTGGGTACATTGATGTTGCGAGTTTAAAGTCCAAATGGGAGGCTGGTACCGCAAACCCCGTACGCTACCTTCTGCTTTATCGTTGTTGCTTGACGTAACCTGCCGGGATGACAGTCGGGCACACTTGGAACCTTTATGACCAAGTTCAAACGGGGAACAGGTGTGGCTTATACTGTGATTACACCTGAAACGTCGTTGGAGGAGCTGGAAGTATTTTTGGAGAAGAACAATTTTGCGATTGGTGCGTCTGCTCGAGCTCGGGCTCTAGTTGATTGAGTTTGATGAGTTGGGTTTAGTCACGGATGGGGATCGAAAGTTTGTGCTGGGGCTGGCGACAAAGGACGATTTGACGGTGAGCAGTCCGGCAAACTCGGTATGTGCTTTTCTAACGCGAGGTCGACAGAATTTTGTTACTCGACGGGGAACTTGATCTTGACGACCAGACATGGCTTTTTCATCCTCGTGTACATGTTTAGATTTCGGGTTTTAATACGAACCACGGTGGCTTCACACCACATGACCTGCCTCGCTGAACGGACGTTGGCTGGGGGGGCGCGTGGGCAACAAGGGATGAGTGTATGTGTCATCAAACTATATATCTCAGGGTCCCAGGGTGTGCCAGTTGAGAACGCGGCTTTGGGCAGCATGCGCACCGAGCTGACCACGACCACGACCTGCCACGACCAGTCCTCTCCCTCCTCTGTCGCCCCTCCCCCGTCGACACTTGCACATTTGGCGACGCACAAAGCTGAGATTGCAGCGACCAAGCCCCCAATCGCACTCAAAAAGATGAGCTCGTTTGCACCAGCTGAGCATTTTGTCGGGTGAGAGAGAAAAAATAGATAGAATATCTGTGTCAAGTCTGACGTACGATTCGTTGCCTCGTGTCTGTCGGGCGTCGTCCATTTCGTACTACTGCTCGGGTCCCTGTTCCTATCTGTCATACCGCACTGCTCACGCGTTGTCCATCACGCTATGCGCGACCTCGCTTCACATCGTGTATCGTACAGCGAACGAGCGATGATGATGCCGGCGCCCCCTTCCCCGCCCGTTTCGCCCGGCGTCCGAAACCCCACGAGCACCATCCTCGTGCCGGTATTCTCGCCACCCACTCCCGCCCCCTCCCCTCGTCCTTTGTCACCGACAACCGCACCAAAGCACCACCATTACCCTCTCTCGTTCAATCGAGATGTTCTGCCGTCCTTCGTCCACCTCTCAGCCTCGCAACGGCGAGAGTTTATCACCCAACTGCTTGCAGCATGCGACGTAGATCAACTCGTTCATGCCAACGCCCTCATCCAGCCCCGACTCAAACGAGACTTTTTGCGCGAGCTGCCCTTGGAGGTCTCGTTGCTCGTCCTCTCCTTCGTAGACGACGCTCGGACTCTGGCTCGGGCCGCACAGGTGTCCAAGTTTTGGCAGGCGCTGTTGGCAGATGACGCCGCGTGGAAACGAATGTGCGAGGAGGTCGGCTACGGGGCGTCCAAATCCGCTACTTCCGTGCCTCGGTCTGTCGACGATTTGAGACGGACCATGCGCCGGCTCTCGCTTACGTCGTCCCCCTCGGTTGCCCCCCAGTCCGTGCACCAGCGGTTCTTCAAGGACCGTCATTTGACCGAGCGAAACTGGGCCCGAGGCGGCCGTATACTCGATACGCACACTTTACCCGACGATGGTGTCATCACGTCCGTCGCAATGGACGACGAATGGATCGTCGTCGGTCTGGCCAACCAGCAGATCCATGTGCTGAGCACCCAAACCGGACGCATGGTCCGGACGCTTCTTGGACACACCCTTGGGGTGTGGACACTCGGGCTGGTAAGCAAAGGCGGCGCCAGGCGCGGATCGGGGGATGCCGAGGCTGACGCCCAAGTGACGCCTGGCGCGTTGAGAGGGTTCGGCCGAGACGACGCCAAGCGGGCCATGTCCAGCGACGTGTGCAATGCATCAGCCGGATGGGGTCAATCCGGGGCCATCGTCGTCAGCGGAGGATGCGATCGGGACGTGAGAGTCTGGGATCTGACCACTGGGTGAGTTGAGCTATCTCGATCCATCGATACCCGAGCTAATCTGCCGATCTCTCTATCTAAAGCGCCTGCTTGCACACTCTCCAAGGTCACACGTCCACGATCCGATGCCTTAAAGTCCTTGACAACCGACCGGTTGCGGTCTCGGGCTCGCGTGACACGACTGTGCGCGTGTGGGATATCGCGCGCGGACGGGTGACGAACGTGCTCCAGGGTCACACCGATTCAGTCAGGTGTCTCGAGGTCTCGGGGAATCTGGTTGTGAGCGGGAGTTATGATACCACTTGTCGAGTGAGTATCGTTCGTTTTGTGTGGGAAGAAAGAAAGAAAAACTGATGAGAGTAGTTGTGGAACGTGGATACTGGAGAGTGTCTCAAGGTCTTCCGAGGCCATTATCATGAGGTGTACTCGGTCGCGTTTGATGGCAACCTCGTTGTCACTGGCAGCCTGGACTCCCAAGTCCGGATCTGGTCTCCGGCAACTGGGTATGCTCACGCGTTTCCTGTTTACTCACACCCGTTCTGACCTCCATTCCCAGTGAATGCATAGCCCTGCACCAAGGACATACCTCCCTTGTTGGTCAAATCCAACTGCTCGGCAACACGCTCGTGACAGGCGGATCCGACGGGCGCGTGATCGTCTACAACACCTCGTCACTCGATACGAATCATCGACTGAGCGCGCATGACAACAGCGTGACGTGTTTGCAGTTTGACCAGCGCTACGTCGTGAGCGGGGGGAGCGATGGATATGTCAAGATGGTGAGTCCGCGGAGGTGGTGCCTTGGCCTCGATCAATCGGCCAAATGAGGGAATTTCATTCATTATTTGCATCAACGGATAAATTAATTATCTTCCACCTGTCCCACCCGTTTCCGGTCCCCCAAGTTGGATGCTAATCCCCCTTGCTTTTTTGTTGTGTAGTACGACATGAAGACTGGCCAGTTTGTGCGTGAGATGACGAGTCCATGCGAGGCGGTCTGGCGGGTGTGTTTCAGGGAGGATCGATGTGTGGTCATGTGCCGTCGGAGCGGGAGGACGGTCATTGAGATTTGGACGTTCCGACCGACGGATGAAGAGCTAGGCGTGTAGAGTGCTCTGCGCAGGGGAAGGGTGATCTATGCGGAGGAGAGGACATGTGTGGGGGGGGGGGCAGGTTCATCGACAGGACAATTAATACAGCACATTCAGCATATCTCACGGTCGCAATTACACTTACTACACGCATCTCAGTAACGGTTTCCCTCGCTCTCTTCTTTTTTTTTCGCATCGGGTCGTGGTTGTACTTTTCTCGAATTAATTCATGCTATCCATTGATTGTTTTCGTCTGTCTTGGATTTAATAGAAGTTTCTCTGGGTCGGTTCACTTGCGATTGATAGGCCGAATCTACGCTGTGGGGGAGGAGCTCGGGACACGGGAAGTGTTTGTGAATGGTACTGAACGGGACCATGCAGATGATCACGCCGATAAGCGCCACCGGTGCGTGGCGACAAAGTTCAGGGATTCTTGCCATGCCTCTAAACGACAGTGCTATTACTACAGTACAAGGCACGAGCCGCAAGGCAATCAATATTCTAGTCGTGAACCCCAATTCTTCAGAGACCATCACGCAGTCGCTTGTCGACCTCTTTCGCACATCACCCCCGCCGGCCCATGTCACAATCTCATTCTTCACTGGCCCGCCCGAGTGCCCCAAGTCTATCGACGACGCAGAGGGGTGCCACTCCTCCGCGCACACGTGCCTACCCCATTTATTGCCCGCGATCCAAGCCCATCAATACGATGCCTATCTCGTCGCCTGCTACAGCGAGCATCCGCTCCCCGACCTGATACGCTCCGCATCGGGAAACTCTGTTCCCTGTCTTGGCATCTTCGAAGCCTCGGTGCTGCAAGCCTTGGCCAAGCTCGGGCCCGAGGACACGTTTGGGATCATCACGACGGGCCACATCTGGGAGTCGCTCTTGACGGATGCGCTCCACCGCTTTCTGGGCGTGTCCGCCACCACGCGGTTTGCGGGAGTGGCCACCACCGGGTACAGCGCTGCCCAATTACATGAGATGCCCCAAGCGCAGGTCTATGACAAGCTCGGTCAAGGCGCCCGGCGACTGGTCGAGGAGCGTGGGGCACGCGTGGTGTGTCTCGGGTGTGCGGGCATGACGGGGATGGAAGAGGCGGTCTGGGGCGGGCTCGGCCCAGAGTGGAAGCGCAGGGTTCAGATTGTTGACGGCGTACAGGCCGGAGTCTCGATCTTGTGTGGTATGGTCTAGTCCCGTATTCTTGAATACTTTTTTTCTTTTCTACTCTTCCATTCTGGTGTTTCCTTACCGGATTTTACGCGCGGGCGCGGAATAATGGCGTGTGCATATGCGTCTCAGTACGCTATGTGTTTCGGGCACTGTCTTCAAACTTTAGGACACATCCATCTGCGTCCCAACAGAATTCCAATCAGATTCAAGGGGTGAGATACGCATGATCATAGAGAAAAACACAACGCAATACACACCGCATACATGCATCGCCCATCTCTTAGCAAATCATGCTTATCCGTCTGGACTGCTCGTACGTCAGCCGTTTGCGAGTCTCGTGCAGTCTAGTCTGGACTTTGCAGCCAAGGAGGCCAGGGCGTCAATACCGGGGTTTCGCAACATGTGCCCGGACACGCGCCGAGCGTCACGTACGTCAATGAGATAGGATTAACCAATGTTATTTCCTGTGAGAATTGGCATACGACAGCCGGGGAGGCGATTTGCGGCTCCTCAGCCTTGATTAAAGCTCCGGAAATAGGCTCGGCAAACGTGCACGGCCGCTTGAAGCCAGAGTCCCGAATGCCCATCGGATATGGTTGGGGGAGAAACAATGGGAAGTATGAATTTGTCCAACTGGTAATAGTGCCTATAATATCACTTTGTCGACTAGGAAAATACCAAGATCCACCCCCTCCCAAACATGGCGCTTCAAGGCTCTCTATTCGGTCTGCCAGGTGTAGAAAATCCTCCCGAGTGAGTTCACGTCTAAATCATGTGACCCATGTTACCAATCAAGCACCTAGTAGGGAACCAGAACAGGACCTTCCTGCAGCTCCTGCGGCTCAAGGACAAGGCCAGAATTGAACCATGCTTTGATTCTGAGTTCGAATGAACCCAGGAGTCCAAGTAAGCAGCCTCGCTTTGACCTCATTGCGCCCAGACGCTGAGCCTCGTGCACCATCTAGTCCTTGCGGTTGGTTCCCAGCAGGGCATTACGAATCCTTGCACGGCCCCCGAAGGAATCGGCGCTCGCTGCAGTTTATCATAAATCTTGATGAATGCCAGATGTCGCCGCAACGTTTGTTCTTTCTTTTCTTTTTTTCTTTTCTTTTCTTTTCTTTTCTTTTCTTTTCTTTTCTTTCTTTTTCATTCGTCATCATGGGTTTGATCTCTACTGTAGCTTTGCAAACTTGAATTGGCAGAATTGTTTTAATCTGGTTCGCAACCCCTTTACGACCGGTTTCACAGGGAGCGCGATACACATAAAGCTAATCACCACCAGTTCGCAGAGGCGATTTTTAATGCACCCGGTGGCGGCAGCTGATCCAGACTTAGGCCTGGAATCAGAGCACACAGTGGATACATGGAAGATGTCGACTCCTGAGGCATCACAGAGGGGAAATAGGACCACAGGCTGTTTGGAATTGATGGTAACTAACAACAGCAGCCTCTCGCTATTTCCACGCGGTTACGATAGAATCCATTAGAGTGGGAGACCTGGCAGTGGGTCCTCGTACATTGCCGCCGCTTCAAACAAAGCATGCGAAAATAATCCTGGTATATTAAAGGAGCGATACGTGTACATCTATGTATTAGAGGAATATACAATTACATCCGCATATATGCTACGGAACCCTAGGAGCCTGAATAAGCGGATGATTTGGCCGACTAAGACCAGAGCTTACAGTCCAGTAGCATTATCTCCCTGGAGTCAATCTCGCCTTCAAGCCAATGTGTTGGAACCCATGGTCATGGCTGTAGCCATAATATTGGCCACATTATCTCGAACAGCTGGAAGAAGCGTGCCAAGTGTTTTCTTCATCGAACTCAGATCGTTCCTGTACAGAGCAGTGAGTTTTTAACGATACGTCTAGGGGAGGATCACCAACCTGATGTTCAGCTGCGCAGAGGTCACCGCATAACCGCTTACGTGCCTAACGGTCTCCTCCATGTTCGTGATTGTCTGAAACCAAGTGTTAGCGCAAGCTCAGCCCAAGGTGATGAATGTAGCCATCGTACCAGTAAGAACTTGGAGAAACTCTTCGCTAGATCGGCATCTGTCACTTGGCCTGTGCCATCGACATTCTGATACAAGACTTCGTTTTTGTCACCAACAAACGACGTCATCTGACCCTCGAGAGTATGGACCACGCCGTCGACCATGGTGAGATATCCTCCAACGGATTTTTCAATAGAGCCGAGTGGGCCTTGCATGGCTTGTTCTGTAACCAACACAGACCCTGAGTTGGGCTGTTGTTCAAGACAAAACGGCAAACTGACCGATTTGGGGAGTGAGTTGATCCAATTGATTCTGGGCGTCTAGAAGCGAGGCGGCGAGCGAACGACTAGGGTGAGATCGAACTGTCAACTTGGAGGCAGGATCGGCTATTTCCGCTTCGACCTCGACCGGAACGATTTTCGTAGATTCGATTTCCACCTCTCGCCCGCCAGCTTCCCGCTCTATTTCGACTTCGGCCAAGCCGAGAGGACTGACGTCCAGCTCATTAGGCCTGGGAATTGGTGCAGCCAAGGTATGTCCAGCAACCGAGAGCAGAGCCGCGAAGGATAGTAGATGATTGAGGAGCATTTTGGTAGGGCAGGATGCAGCCTTTTTGAGAAATACGAGAGCAACCAGAGAGTGTGGAGGGCAATATGCCGATTTTACCAAGAAGAGAAATCGAAAGGAGGAGACGGAGTTGCCTCGACGCCCCCCACCGGTATTTAACCCAGCCTCACTAGAATGACGTGTTCGACTTCTAGCGTTTTAGTCAAAACATCTCGTTTGCCAAGACAATTTGCAAATGCATTTCTTATCTGCTATTTGTCTCCAAGAAGGAGATGAAGTCCAAGCGACGGAAATGTCAGCCAGAAGGTGTCGTTTTGGCATCAAGCACACCCATAGCCATTGAAAGTCCAGACGCTTTCGGCCTTTCGACAAGCTGCTGAGGCGAACCCAAGACAAGCCGAGGAAGCTTGTATGCGGGGCACCAGAAATAGCGGCTGACGGGTCTCTTGGCACATTGCTTCTAAAGCCGCTTCGATGAATTGAAATCAGATTCATGGTGCCATCATCGAAACAGAAGAATCACAGGTTACACAGCACCAGGAAAATCCGTGATGCTCGCGACAACACATCGAATTGGATGATTACAACGGCAGAAGATGCCGCGCTGTCCAGAAGTGCAATCTGCTATTGAGTCGTCTTAAATTATAGTGGAATGGTGAACCAAATCGGGTACAGGTGTCATGCAAGCGGGACCCAAGAAAGTCGGGAAAATAAATCCTGGATTGAGGGCGTTGTAAGGAATTCGGCAGCCGAGCAACGTACACCTCGACAAAACTCCAGGTATGACGGAATAAGCTCTCTATCCGCCGGCGGCGCATATGGGCGACCAAGAAGCTCCCAGCATTGTCTCATGGTTTCCAAGAGCTTGGCGACACATGTTCGTGCTCGTGTAAACTCGGCGGCAGAGGAATCTTTGTGATGCGCTTGGGATACACGGAGTAAATTCTGGAAGATACCTGCGATTCTCAACCGTCAATACCTCAAGGGTAATTGATTTATGGTACGCACATCGTATATAATTGCCTCTTTCTGCCACCAACTCTGAGCTAAGAACGTAATACTCGCCCCTGTCGTTCATTTTACAAGGCAGCCCTTCTAGAAGAGGGTTGTTCTTCAGCCCCAATTGGCATATCAATGCGGTATACTTGTGTTCGATCGTGTAGCGGTGATGAGGTAAGCACCGAAACCATGGTAATAGGAATTGGTGTTTCTGCTCCTATGAGATGGCGTGTTAAAGTATGTGAAGCGGCAAAGGCAAAATCTTTTACTTTGCTACCACGCTGAACGAGGCTAGGAGCGTGCTTAAGAGCAAGATAACAGAAGTATATACGCACACGGCGTTCAGCACCAACGTCAATGATGCGCGATATCCTTTCATCCTTTGCGCCACCCCAATCGTTCAGGTAGTCCAACCATGACTTGGAGACAACAAATTGTTGAGAGAAGTGAGAGAAGTGGGGCAGTGCAAACCGCTTACCCGTCTGTGATTCTCGACTACAATTTTAACACATCCGAACCAGACCCGAATCCAGGCAGACTCTTCCGCAACATCATATCCTCGTTCGGGGCTATGGGACAACCGGCGATCGTCAAGCCCGAAACCAAGGATCATATTTTCGAAAACAGAGGGCGAGATGACCTTGTTGAAAATCTGAGCGGGCAATATTTGTAAGTGTTACAGGATAGGGTGTTTGGGTTCGCACCTCGGCCGTGCGTCGTTCCTTCAGCACCAGAGGGTCAGGATGCACAGTGTCCGGCAGGTCGCCATCGAACGCGTCTAGGCCAGCAAGCACCTCCGGGTTATCCAGGTCGAGGTCAAAATCCTCAAAGCCATAGCTTTCTTGGCTTTCCTCCTCGACCGTCGCTTCCGGAACTGGCTTGGCTGGTAGTGTGGCCAAAAAAGCATCTCTGGTGTGACAGAACGCCTCTAAAAATTGTTTAATTTCACGCCGGGCAGCTACGTTGTTCTTAAGATCTGGCAGAAAAAGTGTCCTGCTGAAGTCTAGGTAGCATCGTGAGCGCGGAGTCAGCTGGAATACGCATCCGAACTCACCTTCAGTGAGCAACGACGTTTCTGGATATGTTTTCTTGCTGTTTTGGTCGAACCCAGAGGTGCTCGTGATCGCAGCTACACCTCGGACTAAACATAGAACCAACAAAACTAGTCTGTTTCGTTGTGTCTGTATGGTGGCTCCTCGTATATCGTCTTGAAGAGACTGAAGAATAAATTGCAACCAAGAGACAAGAGGTGTCATGTCGAGGTCAAAATGCTTGAAGAGCAGCCCCAAGTACTGAAAAGCACGAATGCATGCTTCTCGAGAGCGCATATCAGCTGTTTTGAACGGCATTAAGCTCTGTATGCGCCTGACACAATCCGCGCCACGTTCGGAGTTTGGGTCGGTAATCAGGGTGACTATAAACATAGAAAAACTGTTAAATAGCCTGGACAAGTCCATATCGGTAGCGGGGTTTTCGTTCGTAAAGTTGAGTACGGCAACTGGAGCATATGCAGAATACAACTTGCGCGCGCTAGCAGGGTTGTCGATGATGGATCTCCGGAATATCTTCAGAAATATGCTCCAAGCTGTGTCGCCTTTACTAAATCGCTCAAGGTGTTCGAGATCCAAGTTACGCACAAAGGTAGGGAAATCTGTTCGTTCATCTCGGAGTTTAGCTAATTTTCGGGTTTGGAATACGGGGTAGAGGAGGTTGAGCAGACGGTCGGATCGAGCATAATCCCAGCCCCACATGGTATGCATCAGCCAACACCTAGCGGTCACAGTACGAACATAATAATCGATTCGTTGACGCCTTTGTTTGGCCTCCTCGACCACCTTGTCCTCTTTAAGACGTATATCTTTAATCGTTCTGCAAACCCATGGCCATCGGGATATGGGGAGACGGGAGGGAAGCAGTCGCCCTGTTTGAGGCGAAAAAGCTTCGAGTGCCGCAAAACTAAAAATATACTCCCAACGACGCTCGCTCTCGTATACTTTGTAGGGAAGAGCAAATTCAGGGGAGCCAAGCTCTGCTTCAACCCGACTCCAAAGAGGTTTCCATCCTATACCCGCAGGTTCTGTCTCGTCAACCAGATATAGCAAGCAAACCCAAATTTCCAGCACAGGATCGTCAATGTCGTTATTAGATTCATAGGCCTCGCGAACATTGTCAGGGAGATTATGACCAAGCAGCAAGCGGATCGTCCTTTGGATTGAAGCATCCAGATTCGTGGAAGCTAGGCTGGCTGTTTCAGATAATCGAAGTGCACGCTTGCGATTACCGCAAGCAATCCGAAAGGCCAGTTCGACAACAAACCAGTGAAACGAAAGCCAAGACGTTGTCGAGGGCGAAGAATCGTCCCTCATTGCAGGGTCAGTCAAAGCTAGGGTAGTCACGATTTTGTAAATCTCTGTTGCATCTTCTTCCATAAATGCTCGGGATTCTGACTCGATTTCAAGGCTTCCCTCACTTAGTTCATCATCGACTGATTCCAAGAGGAAAGTAACCCTGAGCGCAACGAATCGAAAGCTACGGAAGACATTGGTATCGTTCTCATTTTGTCGGCCAGCTAGCCAATCGGCCCAATGGGGAATGAGCCTCTGTACTTGGCCTACAAACTCCGTCCCGGTAAGGCGTATGTCCAAATGCTCGCCAAATACAATGGCAGGAGTGGCTTCAACAGGTGAAATGTCGGCCGACGTCACGACATTGATAAGGTTCTGTAGGTAACCTCGCCCAAGGTAACCGGAGGACAAGAACTTGATGTGTGGTTGAAAAGGGACAATTCCAGAATCGGTCGAGACAGTCCTATGGCCAAAGTTCTCGACTTTGGCGGGGCGGAGAGTGACAGAAGGTTGTCCTTGAGAAAGCTTGGGACCCTCTCGAATATGGACCCCAGCAGAAATAGCCCTATTGTGGGCTGCGGCCTTATTTTTGCCAGAGTTGCGTTCCAAGCGAGGCAGGGTGGTTGCATCCAGAAGCTCCGCGAGGTCACCTTGAATGGTTAAGGCACGGCCAGGCCTGGAATTGCGCGTGGCCCCAGCTACTGAAGAGCCACCAGCACGTGCTCGTGCCTGCGCATTCTTTTTTGATTTGGATGATCGGTTGCTCGCCCGGGCTCGGTCCTCGCCATCTGAAGACGAAATATCAAGCACGCCATGGCGTGGACTGGAGGCACGAAACATTGATGTGAGCTTGGCTTGCTTGAGCTTATTCCCGTCTCGGTCATAGCCGGCTCGAACTTTCCGAGACTTTTGTCGTGTATCGTGAGCAGAGCCGTTGGTCCTACTGAGCATCCGATTGATGAGGTCACCACCACCACCTGTTCTGCCTTTCGTCGTTCGGGTTGGAACTTTGCGCTCCAGCCAGCTCGATATTTCTTCATCATCAACCCCAGGAGTCGTCATTTCGATAATCGACGAACGGTCATCACCTGATAAAAGATCTATGACATCGTTGCTACTGCTTTCGTCAGAACTCTGTATGAGCCTTTTTGAAGGAAACACACGTGAACGTGTGGATTTTTGGGTTGGAGGGGAAGAATTAGGTAGTTGATTCTGTTGAGCAGGTTGCGGAACATCATCATCGCTTTCAGAGTCTCCGCGCAGAACTAGTGGTGCATCCGAACCCTGTATTCGAGTCTTGATTCGTGCCTGTCCTGGACGTAACGATACTTCAGGTCGTATCCGATTAGCGGTTTTGGCCTCTTGCTTGCGCCTTTCCTCAGCCATTTGTCGTCGTACCCATGCAGCTGGCATCATCCTGCGCAAAATGCGGAAGCGTTTGCGCTCCGCTGCTGTAACCAGAGAGCCGGAGCTCGATGCATCGGACTTGGACTCGGACTCGGACTCGGACTCGGATTCGGGTGAGCTTGAGCTTGAGCTTGAACTTGAGCCCGGCTCGGGTTGATTAGATTTCTTGGCTGGAGACTTTCGGTTATGATGATTTGACAAGGAGGAGACCTGCCGTCGATGTTTGGTCGGAGGGTGTGATTCAGGTGATGGCGAGGGAGCAATTTGGGGTATAATTGATGAAGGACCAGGGCCAAGGGATGACTTGGACGTACTCGCATGAGGCTGGATTTTCTTCTATGCGGGTAGATACCTCAATGTAACAAGCTCGTCCCATATAGAACGAACAACTCACAGTAGTATTGAGGGGGAATGGCTTTGGTGCGGGGTGTACCTTGGCTGGAGGATTTTTCTCTTTATCTTTTCCCTTTCGAGCTCGACGTCTAGCAGGTGACTCGTCGTCCGAAATCATACCACCAAAACCAGCAAGCAAAGCTTCCATGTCGATGGAAGGCGCCACAGGCCCGGTAGATTCGCTTCTCCTCGTCCGCGGAGGAGGCGTAGCAGGAGGGACATAAATGTCTTGTGACTCTTCGTCCTCGGGTACAATGAAGTCATTCATGTCGGGTTGAACCTCGTTCGGGTGCTTGCGTGATTTCTCTTGTTCTAGGACCTGAAGCCGTACGATCGCGTCGTCCAGGCCAGCACGTCGCATTGCATTTTTATAAACTGCATACTCGAGTGCGTATGGGTGTTGCTGTCGAGCAGTTCTAGCTCGAAGGGCCCGACCGTGTGGGGCCTCGGGGGTTGGACCGGACGATAGGGGGGCTGGATCGGGAGGAACGGCAGTAGGCAACGATGGAGAATGTGATAGCGACTGGGAGTTGCTAATAGTTTGAGAAGCTGTCACTTTTGGCGGGTTAGTCTTAGGCAAAGATGAAACAAGTCGTGCATGTCCTGTTCGGTCTTCCATCAACACAGAGGGGGAAGGTGACGAGGGCAGTGTTTGCAATGGTACAGTAGTTGCCCCGGGAGCCGACATTTGTAACAGCTCGGCCACTTCACTCGGTGAGTCTGAAGGGCCAACATTAGGAGAGTTTACTAGCGACACTAGGCGATGAAAGGTATGAATATGGGATACCGAAAAGCTCATATGAGGACATACTTGCAGGAACAACCTCCGAGGCAGCGTCCTGATAACCCGGAGCAGGAACCCCAAGGGGTGGCTGAGAATTACCAAAAAAATTCTTTCCTTCCAAGGGTATTTGCCGAACCCCACTGGAGGAACCCGGATCCTCGATGGATTCAGCAGGTCGACCTTGAAAATGGGCCGGGGGTGAATATCGAGAAAAGGTGTCGTTCGGAGACGAAGATTGGGGCACATCCTCAGACATCGCATTTTCATCAGCGGATGTAAAATTGTCTTCAGAGGCTTGTGTCATATGTGTCGGACTAGAGGAAGGCGACATGGGATGGGACCGGAAACTATTGCGTTCCAGAGATATTTGTGGCGTTATGGAATCCTGCGTGGGACTAGCAGTCAAATCGCCACCTTCCCGACCTAGCTACAATTCTTAGTTGAAGGACCTGCTCAAAGGATATGTATACTCACCTTACTATTAATTCCCCGTTCCAAAGATGTATCATCAAAGCCGGAGCGATACTTTTCCAGCGATTTGTTGGCTAAAATCTCTGCTAGCTCTTCTGGGTCTGATGTTAGGATCTCCTCCTCTGTTTCCTCAGGTGACCTTTCCCCTTGAGTTACTGGGTCACCACTAGCAGCAGTATCATCCAGCCGGTGCAACGGTCCAAGCAAGTCCATCTCGTCATCAGATCTCTCCAAGTTGTAGTCCATGATTTTCAGAATAAGCCATAAACAAGATGAGAGCAATTCATCACAGTTTAAAACGCTTACAATTAGCGTTATGAAGACCACAGTTGGGAGACGCGTGCCACACACGGTCACGTGAATCACAAGCGCCGACATCAAATGAGCCCTTGATCGGTCCCCAGAGGATAGAGGCGAATCCCGAGTTCTCAACCACCCGTCAGGGCCTCTCACCGAATTAATATTATCATGAATTCAAAATTGATTTTATACTCTGCAGCACTATATTCATGTTATGTGCATATATTCATCTTAGGAATCGACGACTTCGCATCGCTTCGGTGCGTCCACCTGACACCGTGCTACGACACCGCAAAGCTTCTAACCCCCGGAGATATCTCAAACAGCTGCGCTACTCTAAATAGCTTGAAATACATTGGTAGGATCATGGTACGCTGTCTTCAAGCAATCGGCGATCGAGTCACTCCTTCGACGGCCCATCAATCTCTCGGTGAGTGCTTGGAAACGAAGTACCTGACCACACCCCATAAGCTGGCTGCACGCTGATAAACTCTGCCATTTACAATTTGCGTCTAGGTTTCGAACAAGAGGTTCACAAGCGTTGGGGCACCCTTTGGTTCCCTAAAGATATCGACGGATGGGCGCATCCTTCTGCTAAGCCACCTGGTACGTTTTAGTATGGAGGGATACCCGAGGTCCATGCACAACATATTTCCCCCATTTGTAGGTCAATGCTCTTTTGACTGGATGTGGAACTGGCTTGCGATCTGTCTCATCGAATTATGCTTCTTGATTCCCGCATTGTTCCTATTCCCGCGATCCAGGACTCTGTTGCGAGCAGTAGCACGGAACCTTTGGAGCCCTTCACTCCCAATTCTGTCACAGGACGCCCCTCCTACCTCTCGTAGGACAACTGGACCCGACTACAACGAATCAGATGATGCTAATACTCGCAACCGCAAGTTTGCTCTGTGGTTCTTTGTGACGGCGCGCCCTGATCCAGCCCACCGCTTCGATATAAACTGGATCCCCCCAAAGCTCAACGTGGCCACCACCCCTGAATTATTGGTTCAAACGGGACAGCAGGCCGGAAAAGCTAACGCGGAATGGACCAAGAGGAGAATACCAGTACCGGGCTGTATAGGGTTTGAGTCACGGAAACCAGCCCCCGGACTTCGTGAACTATCAGGCGCAAACCATGCTTCATGGCGCCGGCCGAAAGCTGTAGGTGAGAATGGCCATTGAGTGGTCATTCGGCTTGTATAATGGGGATTTTCAGTTTGTCCTGCAAATACGCTCTGTGCTCTTTTAAACGCAATTCCTGACGAATGTAGAAGCCATTTATAGTCAAGGGAAATGGCACATCAGGGCCGACGCTTGGAGTGCCATAATTAGGGGATGCGCATGTGCCATAATACTACTCGGCGGAACATTTTGTGATGCATCAAGCGAACGTCGGAATTCAAGCGGGATAAGTGGATCATAAAACGAATCATAGCACACCACAACAAATATAATATTCCCCATCTTCAAACAGTCCCAAACTCAAAAAAACCCCTCCTAGCAATCTTGCTTGGCTGCCTGCATTACTACCTCTAGGCTGATCAATTTGAATTTATTTTATCTGCTGGAATCCAAACCTTATTCTACTTAAAGATAGTGCTACCAAATGTGGCGCTCCGAACGCCGATTTGGAGGTGTCTAAGCAGACGGGCTAGTAAACTCGGAGGATCAAGGCACGGGAATCGAGTCTTTTGTCGGCATATTCACGCATTAGGGCGGGAAACCTCATTTTTGGCCAAGGGACGTGAGGGGACGCGAGTGGTGTCAAATTAGATGCATACTAGCGACACACAGGAGTGTTTGTTGTTGTGATGACATAAATCATATTTTGTGTAATAACATGTTAGCAAGACCCAGTTTCAAGCGCGACAAGCTAACAACAGGTTATAAACTCGTCCGGACTTCCTAACGGAAACCTAGGCGGTGATCCACTTCGCTAAGTTATCTTTCCGGCGGTTGGCTGTAACTTAAGACAACACTCTTCTCGTTCATCGCACTCCTATAGCTTGGGGCACAGCTTTACGATAAGGTCACCTTCATTTAAACCATTCGCCCGATATAGGCGTAAGATGACTCCGGTTTGGCAAGGCTATTTGGTCTGTCTATTTCAATCCCATTCCCATTCTCGGGCCCTGGTCCACCTCCTGCTATGTATTACCATGAATGATTCTTCCTGGTAAGCATCGGCATTGCTATTAAAAAAATCGATCCGATTGCGAGAATTAGTTGCTCAACGCTACCAGGTAGCCTAAAAAGTTTTTTTGGACTGAAATACGTCTTGGAACTGCTGAATCCCTTTTGGGTGACATCTAAATATGACTCCCCCCTTTTCTGCAAAATGGCAGTCTTTGCAGGCGAGAATGGGGAGCATCTCTTACTGTTGGAGCCTTCAGGACTCCTTTTTGCCGGGGTTCCTATCGAGCATACTAAGGTACCAAGTACTTCTCGCGAGTTGTCGCTCACAGTAAAAAAGTTCTCATCGATTCATACGCCAGAATAGTACATACGGTGAATCCATCAAGTGCAGCTTGAAGGTAGTCCAACCGCCGAAGAAGTCGTAGTCCCCAAGCCCATCCACGCCCGCATGGCGTTGACAATCGACATATCACGGTGAACTCGGGTATACACACCCTCAGTCCATGCACCGCTTTGAACTACACTATAGCCACAAGCATTCGCGTCATAGGCAGCCGAGTACGGCATGGAAACACAAGTGCCATTGCCCTTGAAGCGTGAACAGTCCGAGTAGCCATCAGGAAATCCCTGGCAAGTCAGCCAACAGGAGTGTCAGCAATGAGCTTGGAAAGTAAAGCAAATCGTAATCGCACTTTGGCGCCATTGCTTTTGAACGAGTACGACGACAGCACATTTCGAACACTCGCCGCAAATCCTGTCTGAGTGAACAGCTGAACTTCGAACTGACGGTGTGTAGCCACGTTCTTGTCCTTGATCAAAACCGACCCCTAGTATGCGCCGCACACCGAATCAGGGTGGATATATGCGCATGTATCGCAAGCACGTACCTTATCACCCATATCACGCGAGCTTGAGCCGTCATTCTGCTGATCATGATCGTCGTTCTGGATCACGAAGCGCGTCGCAGGCAAGATCCAGGAACCGCAGATCGGGTATTCTTTCGGATAATCCGACGACCAGATCTTGACGTAGCCGATCTCGGTTGACGTCAGGCCGGCGGCAGTCATTTGCTCGTTGAAGTACTGATACCAGTTGTAATCGCTAAACATGGCCATCTTAGTCAGCTGCAGATGTCGTGGGAATAGCTCGGGTGATATACTTGTATTGACATGCTAGCAAGTCCTTCTCGCCACCAATAATGATTTCGAGCCATGTGATAAAGTCGGAAGGCAAGCTGCCACCCATCTTGGTCTTCAAGCGAGCCAGGATCTGGGCGATATTCTTAGGCCCCATGTGCTTCGCGGCATCGATGCGGAATCCGCTGAATCCTAGATCGAACCCAGAATTAGTCCTCTTGCAATCGACATTCTTAACCAGGCAAAAATCACTCACCAACGCTCAAAAGTGTAGTAAAATAAGTAGCGATTCGCTCCTGAACATACGCCTTTTCAGTATTCAAGTCGGCCAACCCCACGAGCCACCCATAGTTCAGCGTGAATCCGTCGGTGAACGAGTTGAGCGAGCGATCACAATGAAAGTCGGTCGGGCTATACGGAACGGCCGGGTACTCCATTGCCGGGCGCAGGCCGGTCTGGGTGTTGTATTGGTAGGTGGAAGTGTGTGTAAAGTAGGGGCTGCCGGCTGTACCGTTCTTCGGGCCGTACCAGCCACACGTAGGAGCGGATCCTCCCCCACGATGGTTCTGGATGTCATTTCCGCCGCCAGACTACACGCGGTCTTGGTTACGAAGAGCATAACGAGGAATCCACGCGAGGCATACGTACCATGTGGTTGACGACAGCATCCGCATACACGCGCACACCATTCTTTCGGCAAGTCGTGATCATGCTGCGCAGTTGCTCGAGTGTTCCATGTCGGCTAATAAGACGATATGACACGGGTTGATAGACAAACCACCAAGGGCTGCCAATTATTGGTTAATTTACCATTGCGAGCGCAAGACATAGTGGTAGCTTACTTCAGCTCATTAGATTGGGGCCACCAATCAGACGTAACAGCCTCTAAAAAGTTTGTTCCAATTCAGCAGAGGCCTGAGAAAGCTAAACAAAACACACACTCACCGGATGGGGGCCAGATCCTTACACCACCATACCCAGCCTTGCCCAAGAACACACACTCCTTTTCGATATCAGCATAGGGCCACCCGAAGAGCTCTACAATCGCAAGTTTCTGTCCACCATTCGTCTCGGCTCTGTTGACAGCCGGAGCATCCCATACAAAGTATGTAGCTAGAGCACAACCTGTCATCACCCCACGCCAAGACAACAACAAGTCAAATACTCACAATCAAATACCAGGGTAGCCCCGTTCGCATCCTTGACGCTAATCGCATACGGACCGGTAAACGAGCTCGTGACAGTCGCGCTTGAACTCGTTCCGTACGCCCCCCCGTTGAAACTATATGACAGCGCGATTCCCGTGCGCGAGTTTGCCTTGACAGTCACGGTAGCCGAGGTCCGAGCCGAGTTGTACACGATATCGACATAGCCAGTGAGTTCGCGATAGTCTTGGAAGCCCGAGGACCAAGCAACGGTGCCTCGTGCTGGGGTTTGCCACTGAATTTGTATCATTTAGTGAATAGCTATAGCAACGAGAGGCTGAGACAGACTTTACGGAGGTCCCAAGTCGAGTTGTACTCAGTTTGCTGGCCAACACAGCTATCCTGGCCATTCCAAGTGTTGCATGGAGTAAGCTCAGGAGGGATATTTGAGGGAGTTGGGACGTATGATGTACTGATAGAGGTGCTGTGATTCGATAGAGGTAAATGTCCAGAAAGGACAAGGAAGGTACATGAGACTTACGAGGAAGTGGACGTAGACGTTGAGGCAGCAGCGCTAGAGGCGGTGGTGGTTATGGGTTGAGTGCTTGCTCCAACAGACGATGTTGTGGTCGTAGATGCCATGGACGTCGTCAGAGTAGGGGACGTAGTGCTCGCCGGAGTTGTTGTAGCGGTTCCGACGTCGTAATTCTACGAACATTACTCAGTATCATTTCATCAAAAATCTTAAGGAATATTACCTTGGTTCCATTGTTATCATAGTAGCTCGATCCTGAGACGTCATAACGAATGTAGAACTGTTTGATTCCGCCAGATCCAATCGTGCCCGAAAATGACCAGATCTCGTATGAAGAACCGCTGATCGAGTAGCTATACGATGCCGATATGGATTGACCGCTGACCCAGTTGTTGGCTGCGTTCGAATATGTAACAGTGACGACTTTTGTGTATGCCAAATTTTTGATCTGTTTGAAAATTCGATTAGATACGGGAACTCATACAAACAATGATACATACGTATATGTTGCCAGAGAATGCGCTTCCGTTGAGTGTATAGTTCTGTAGTTGGACATTGGACGTTGGGAGTGTTGTCTGACGCCTATGAACCTAAAAACGCGCTCGATCAAACGTTGGCGGGAAATGGTCAGGGAAATCAAACTTACCGACCCGGCAACTACAAACCCCCAAGTGACACATGCAAGCACAAGATAAAACAGCCGAGAAGACCACATCTTGTCTGATGCTGGTCTCTTTGCCTCCTCCTCCAAAGTCTTATATACCTCCTTTCTCCTGTAACCATCAAACAAGCGAGAGGGCTCCAGGTCTTCTAGATCCCGCCCAGTGCCACAAGTAGGATCGATCATGCAGGCAACATAACGCTCATGTGATAATCCAGAAAAGTCTGCCAGGTCAACTGACACGGACCGGCAAGTCACACGGGGTGAGGAAGTTTATGACGAAGGGGGAATATGAGAGTTTGGAACTTCGAAACGTTCTATGATACCTGCTATCGGTTCTTTATGGGCTCTGATTGCAGACGCCGGTGTGAGACTCGAGTATCAGAACGCACAAGAGTTTCTGCACTCGGAGAAATTATATGAGATAGGTGTTTATCCACGGGATGGTCGTGCACGGGGAGGGGCGGCAGGTGTCCTATTTGGGGCTAATGATGCCATGGCAGGGTCGGCGCACGTGGTGATTAGCAATTATAACTGCTGGCGTGCGATCGGCCATTCTTCCAAATACAAGTTAATTTTAACCGAGACCACTAAGAGGGATCCATAGACCTGGCACCAACCATCTATTCTTTCCTGCTGGCCATCTCTTGGTGATGCCAGTCTGCCACAAAGACCATCGAGCCAAGTAAACAGGATGACGGGCTTTGATTCTCTAATTGGCGGGCAGCGAATCCCTACAGCCAAGCACATACTAAACGAGGCTGGTTCTCCCGCCCAGCCACCTTGAACCGCCAGCCCGCGCAGCGCTTCAAGTAGAGCTTCCTTCTACCCTTAGATTCCCAGACTGCGGTTCAGGTATGGTGGTTGGGTCACCAGGTCCACTCGTCTGATAGAGTATAAACTTGTTGAGATACCGAACCGAGTTTTTCCACACAGAAAACAATTGAAATACTGCCAAAGTTTCATTTTCTGAGGAGCAGGGCTGAGGTTAGTGCTAAGCCAAGTGGTGGGCGCAACCCACTCAATGGGTGATGTAATACTAACCTCCACTTGGTAATGAACTGTTTTTAATAGCGTCACCTCCATTTAGTTTGATTCCTTTGTAAAATCTCTATGCACAGTAGTGACATCTTACGATACCCATGAATGCTTGGTCGTTACCTAGAGCCTTGGGGAGGGGGCAATCCCCCAGTCAATCGGGAGTCTAGATACCTTCGATTCTGAATACTTCAGAGTGACCTATAGAATATTTTTCCTCACTCATAAAATTCAGGTAATACGACTAGGTCTTGATACTCCATCCTGAGGCCTTGCTATCCCCGGGCAGCCTTGACAAGTCTTCCATCATAACTTTCCTGCGCATTCAAACCGTCCGAGCTTGTGGCAGAATACCAATTAGACTTTGACCATCATTGTCGTCTCGTGGAGGCGACATTAACAAAATCATTGCGCTCTACTGTTCCAACTCCTGGAAACGGACGCAAGTTTATAAAAAACGCAGTTTCATATGCTGTACGTGAATACACTTCAGATGGAGTCGAGAGCAGCCGGCCACGAGCTGTTTCAAAATTTGCCACCACCTGCAAGATATGAACACTTGCAAGGGCGCATGGTGGTGGGCGAGGGCTGTCCAATTTAAATCCAAGCAGTCGGAAAACCAAATAAGCGGATGGTGCTGGGGCGCCCGATACGCTCTCGTTAGGGCGAAAACACTCTGACACAAATGAATGACTTAGTGATGAGGAAAAACAATACTGTTGTGAGCCATGACTATCGGCCTTACCCCGGACGAATACCAGTGACCATATGGTCTAGGATCCCATTTGGCAGTGTTGAGGCTTCACCTCTCTTCTTTATTGATACCATTTCCTCTTATGTACGGTTATGCTTATGTACTACAATTCGATTGTATGCTACGGTGTGAATACATATAGCCAAGGATTTCGCACCTGCTCCGCAGGTCGAAATACCTTCGCATCCCCCTCATCATATCTGTCGGTTTAAGTACGATCCCTCTTACGGGTCGTAGCAAATACAAAAAAAAAAAAAACGACAGAGATCAAATATCGCCTCATAAGAACAGGCAAACGGAATCAGCTCAAACAGCTTCAGCTCAGAGAGAGCCTTTCTCTGAAGTCCAAGCAGCGATGTTCGACGGGCGGCCGTTACGGTTGTCGTTTTGGCTAATGACCGGCTTGGAGTCGACATTAAGCATATAGGTGACGCCAATTGTAGCCAAAGAGTAGATGTGGACATCTGTCGAGAGTGATATCAGCAGTTGGATTTGACGTTAAGCTCTAAAACTCACATTCCGAGTTTTGATCAATATTGATCAAAGTCTCTTGGCAGGTGAAGAGATCTAAACAAGTTTGGGTGTAGCTCTGTTTTAACATATAAGTGAAGAGCAATGAGTGGCTGGGTCGAACCTAACTTACCCTGTAGAAGTTATACAATCCAGCACCGTAGACATATATATCCCTGGATCCAGCGATCGCCAAGGCCCAGGCAGCGGGCCCGTTTGTCAGAGCGGGATCGTGGTAAGCCTCGGACAAACTAAATGGCTCCGGAGGCGCGGGAGAGGGTTGCCAGTAGGGCTGAAGATACGAGGGGTGTATCAATTATGTATCTAAGAGGATGTTTGAAACACGTACCGATTCAGCCTGGATGAGCCCAAGGTAGACATTCCTGGCATTTACCAAGTTGTACTGATAGATAGTCTGAAAACATCTATTCGTTACCTCATGTGCCGAAAAGAAAGGGCCCAAACTTACGAAATGCTCGGAGCTCCCCCCAACGATCCATACTGGCCCTCTTTGAGATTCAATGAGGACGCCTCGTCCAGTGTACACGTCAATTTGACGCTGCTCAGGGTCATCACTGCAGCACACATGTCAGAGCTAGCGCATGGGCGGATATATGCGGTTCACGAGGCGTACAGATCATGATCCGCGGTCCAGACCCATCCTCCTTCCATATACACAGCCGCGTTCTTCGTCAAATGTATTCCCATAAATGCCGCAGTGCAATCCTTGACAGAGTGTCCTGTGTTCGCCGCCAGACAGTTGTTAACCTGGATGTCGGAACCCGCGAATCCTCCGAGTCGGACGTGTACATCCCACATTCCGGACATTTCCGACTGACGCAGAGGCTCGCCAATATTCCAGCGCAAAATAATTGCGCCCGCGCTACCAGATCGAGCAGAAAGAACCAGGTTGCTTAATTGAACGGGGTTCCTGTCGCCCTCTAACCAAAAATCCAGCATATAGCGACTCGCTCAATGCTCTTGACTTGATCACGCACCTTGTCCAACTTCAATGACCGCTCGAGGGTTCTGCTGGTCGGCAAACTTGGGTCCCCCGCCGATGATTGTAGACCAGACTTCACCGACGACGATAATGCCTTGTGGAATCTTGATAGTGTCCGTGACATAGTAAGTGCCGGCGTCAAAGTAGATGATCTTGTCACCACAATACTGGTCCAGTACTTTCTGGATGACTTCAGTGTCGTCATGCACGCCGTCACCCTTGGCACCTTGAGCCTTGACCGATACGAACTCTAGAAAAACCATTTAGATCCCGGACGGAGAGCCGTACAAATCATCGACTCACGATCCGACGAGTAGTTTTCGTACTCGGGGCGCCTCCTTGAGAATATCTTGCCGCTTGGATCAACCAATTTGGGCGAGCGGTGAGCAGGTTCGGTCGTGCCCTTGGAATAATTGAATTCGGCGCTCGCGCCCTGGTAGACATTGCCCTGCATCCAGCCGTTTACTGTCTTGCTCATTCCGCCAGTGAGCAGAACAGTGTTGTTTCCGTCAATGAGGCCGGTCGTAACGTTCTTGAAATCGACATTTTCAAGAACAATTGTAGTGTTCGATGCAAGCGTGGTGTTAGCTATAGCCGGAGAGGTGGCCGTCATGACCATGAAGGTGGGCGTGTTCCAGACGCTGACGTCGGCCATCAGGATAGAGCCAGTGCGCTACAAACCCGTTTGATAGCGGACTCAAGAAATACAGAAGCGACTTACAGTTGATGTAACATTGACGCCTATTTCACAGTCGCTAACGAGGACAAACGATTTTAGGTTGTTTTCTCTTGCAAATGGAATATCACTGACACGATCTTGATATCCTGGTAAGTCCACGCCCAGTTCCAGCGCTGGAAGATCGCAGTCTGGACTTTCTCGAGCTACAAGAAATGGTTTCATATGCGAATCCAGTCTGAGGCCATACGAACATACTGTAACATTGCGGCGGTGAATTGCTGATTGCCAACCATTAGACCATAGCGACCCCTGATAGGTGACGGCGTGAGTAGATTGGCTGTCACAACCAGCTATAAACGTACCCCGTGAAGTACAAGTCAGACATGAAGCCTCCAGAGCCATTTTCAATATAGACGCCCTAATAGGTATATGTAAGTTCTTCGCTGCCTAGCGGTCAACAGAGTTAGTACATGCCTGATGATTGTTCCCCGGGACGCGAGACGTCTCGAATCGGATATTGATCAAAGATGTAGCTTGCGAAACTAGGAAACAAAACATTGTGTTGTCAAAAGCGCTCTGCGTGTTTGTTCAAGGAATTTACCTTGCCAGTGGATCCCATTCATAGTGGCATTTGGCGATACTTGACTAGTGTCTATTACGAAGTTGCGAACGGAGCGGAAGAAGTTGTTTTGTTGAATGTACCACTGAGAGTTGTTAGCATAACGTGGGCTGGCATCTAGAAAGCCAGAATCGGTCAGATGATTATCCGGAAGCAAGTGTATATACCAATGACTCCTCCCGATGTTCCGGTGAAATTGGCGGATGCCAGAAGCTTTGGGGGAGACTTGGGGTTACCGACGATCGAGGTATAGTAGTATGCAGCAATAGAGCGAGATACAAGGTACTGACGAATACCGCATTTCAGTATCGAATACTAGGTCTCGTACGACCCCCATACTTACTGTTCCAGAGGGAAAGTAGACTAGCGCTGGTGTCACTGTCGAGGCCAGGCACCCCGCACCACAGCGTGAACCTTCTGAGATGGCGCGTTGAATGGCATCAGTATCATCTGAGAAAAATTGTGTCATAGAATCGCTACAAATAAGCGAGAGGACAAAACACGTACCCGTTACACCGTCTCCTTTCGCGCCGTAGTCTCTGACATTGCGATAGACCTGGGGCGAAAAAATTAGATGTTGAAGGGGACATGCACGCTTGAATCACCTTGTAGCTCTCAACATCGGAGCTATACGGAGCAGATCCTCGATGCTCAATGGTTTCGAGCCAATACGGGCCGTCGGCCTGCGAAAGTAGTTTCTCCGTACAAAGCTGAGCAAAAGCAGATGGGATTAGATGCAGCCATGTGGTGAGTAAAAGAGTGAGTGCAGGCAGAGCCTGCTTGTAAGCGACCATTGTGAAGACGGAGAGTGGAGAGACGGAAAAGGAAGACGTACGGAACACCACCGAATCGCAAGCTTTTATGGGATGCAATCAGGATGCTATTGTATGTTTGCCTTAACAGGTTCAGATTGATCACTGTTGTGGTCATTTTGATAAATCGCCTCGGAAGCAGGGTAGTCATCCGCCAAGTCCCCATTCCATCAACCGCTCGGCCGAGACATCATCATGAAACTAGGTTGAGGTGTCCCCAGCCCTCTCCGACAAGATAAATCGGTAAACTCCTGTCACTTGAATCGAGTTAGATCAGTAGGATAGGCGTACTATATGCTCGGCTGGCATTGGGCTATGAATCTGCTGTCTATCACATTTTGCTCCAGCACGTGGATTCTGGCGAGCCACAGGGTTGCAGAGCTTCCAAGGGAGTGATCCACCCATCAGAGAAGTGGGATATTGACTATTTTCAAATCACAGCCGTCTTGTGGATAAATTTTTGTTCATTGTTTGACCTGTATGCTCCCCTCAGGAGGCACCCAATCGAGATCACAGGTATAGAAAATCTGCCATAATACCTATCTTTATATTTCAATCAAATATGAGAGTAAAAGGTGAGAAATACGTGTGGACCTAGAGAGTGCACTCCAATGGAGACGATAACCCGGTCGTCTCAGCGACGGCCCAGCAACTAACCCATCCTAAGCCCGATCGGCCACCTCGGTGAGCGCGAATTTACATTTGAATCAATTGTAGATCCTATTGGATACATACCAAATGTGGTTGAGCATTTTCAATTCACCCTCGGCAATTGGCCTTGTCTCGATAAGCGCAATGCGCTGGGACGTCAACCCAAGCCCTTGCGGCTGTCCTATGTCAAATCTGGTGACACGGTCTTCCGATCCGCAAAGCCCGAATTGATGCAAAGAAGGCCAAATTTGTAGTGTGTACGGTATCAAAAATATGCACCTCGAGTAATGCCTATGAGTTCACCCGACTGCACGTAGCTAAAACTACACCCTGACGCCCAGGCTTGTTAACAGCGAGAAATAGATCGGTTCATAGTCGCCCCCAATCTCCTGATTGATCATGTTGCCTCATCTTCTGAAGGCATATAAACGGTAATGTTTTGTAAGTACACAATTCTCCGGCTGCCTCAGCTCTTGCAGCGCTTCTTCAATGAGTTTTTCCGCTTCATCACTTCCAACCCCTCCATCTCTCAGCACCCCAAACAGATCTTGAAACGAAGTCGTGTGCAGATACCTCACATAAGGTGCCAGGCGGGTGCCGAGCTGAGCCACGCACGGGAATCCATCGTGTGGATAGCAAGGGAAAGCTCGAACCTCGGTCTGTATCCGTTTCGAATCCACCACGGTTATTGTTACTCTGGTCCCACAAGCCTGAATCTGGCAAGAGCCACCCAGGGAGCTTGCTAAAGGTGTTTATTTCAACACCCACTGCCCTACACCCTTCTTCTTGCAGTCGATCAATCAGGCGATAAGCGATCGGGATTGTGTGGCGGGCTGGCTTTGAAGGGTCCTCAGAATCCCAGAGGTCTGGACAGAAATCGTGGATATGCAGCATCCCGCCTGGACGAAGAACGCGATGCACTTCGCCGAGTAAACTGGGAAAGTTTTTGACCTATGTGTGTATGTATATGAACATAAGTGTGACCTTTTCTGTGGCTGGGGAGTACACTCGCCATTTCTGTAACAAAATTCATAAAGACAATATCCTGAGACTCGTCCTCGAGCAACAAGCCACTTGTAAAGTCGTATACTTCGAAAGAGATGTTTGGATGTGGAGTATGGGGTATGACTGGGACCGCGTCCAAGCTTAGAAACTGAACGTGTGGAAACTCTGAGGCCATGGATTGCACCCTATATGAACACGCCACTTAATTGGTTGAGGAATGTACCATGCACCAACTTACCACGTCCCAGCCCTAGTTCCTATCTCAAGGGCGCGTCGGGGCGCTTCTTCGGTGGAAGCAAGGATCTCTGGGACAGGCCCACCGTAGTTGCCGCCAAACAACGCCCTACTCACGACGTATCGTACAATGTCCCGTCGAATGTTGTCGGGAGGAAGCCACTTGACGAAACTATCGCTTGCGGGTAGCTGCCGTCCGTGGTGCTTGACGTAATAAGCTTTTGAAAGATACTCATTGTTTGGTTTAACACGCTGCGAAAGTAACCCACCTGGTATGCCATCAGACTCGAGCGTGGTACTCGACAGCCTTGACTCTGATTCAGACTCAATTCCGGAACCATTGTCATTCGACTCTAGACTCGGTATAACATAGTAGACGGTTGCGTTCGTATCAGTATCGTAATACTCGAAAACGCACATATTGAGCAAACAAACTGATTATGGGGATGAGAATCGCAGCAAGGAGCAACCGTAAAGGCAGGGGTTTACTGGGTTACCAACACGTGGTTGTTACTACGATGAATGATCGAACTACTAATTCAGTTTCTCTTGATTTAATTCATTTCTTGAGTGCATATAAACAGTACAGCTTCACGTGGGCACACCTATCAGGCCGTCTCAACTCTGTCAAAGTTTCTTCGATAAGTTTCTCTGCCTCGTCATTGCCAAGGCCCGTGTCTTTCAGTACCCCACATAGGTCTCGAATCGAGGTCACGGTGAGGTGCCTAATAAACGGTACGATGTCGTTGTTGACCAGGGACATGCACGAGGACCCATAGTGCGGATAGCAGGGATATGTTCGAACAACCACCTGAGTCTGCCCGAATCCGACACTGTCACTCGGAGAATCGCCCCACAGGCCTGAACCTGGGGTTAGCCATGCCGGAAGCTTGTCGAGACTGTCGATCTCGACTCCCATCTGAACGACGTGTTCTTGGACGAGTTTTGCAAGGCGGCAAGATATTGGGTTTGTGTGGTGAGTTAATTTCGAAGGATCCTCAGAATCCCACAGGTTAGGACAGAAATCGGTGATATGTAGCATTCCGCCTGGGCGAAGCACACGGTGCGCTTCGCGCAGTATAGCACGGAAGTCATTGACCTGTGTGGCGAATTATTAATAAGAATAAATGCTAGAGGCTTGAAGAAAGCAGGGCAGATTCTCACTATCTCTACCACAAAATTCACAAACACAGCATCCTGGGATGCATCCTCCAACATCAAGCCGTCGGGAAAGTTGTACACCTGGAATGCGACATTTCGTTGTGGAACATGAGCGCTTAATGGTGCAACATCCAAGCTTCGAAATTGAACGTGCGGAAATTCTGTAGACATGGATCTTACCCTACTCAAAGTAGGGGGTCAAGTCGAGAGGACCACGCGTGATGGAGAAACTTGCCATGATCCAGCCCTCGTCCCTAGCTCGAGCACGTGCCTCTGTCTTCCTTCGATAGGCGCAAGTAATTCACTGACAGGCCCGGTGTAGTTGCCACAAAAAACTGAGTTAGTTACAAGGTGTCGTAGCCGGTATCGACGAACATCGTCGGTCGGGAAGAACTTTGGGAGGCTCTGGTCTGCGGGGTATAGACGCCCGTGATGTGCGACAAAATACTCTTTTGCACAAGTAATTTGATGTTGGAACAAACACTGTATTTAAGGTTCATTCAGAAAGAAACTCACGCGATATTTCATCAGACTGAATGGTGATGCCAGAACAGGAAGTTGCGGACTCTGAGTCCCAGTTGTCTTCAGGATCAGCACCTGCAGGTAGAGCTAGTATCGCAGTGTGAAAAGATGTATCAGAATCATAGCGTTGAACTTACCCATATTTGCAACCTCTGTGATATCTCGGCCCCGCAAATCCACCAAATGCTCAGTCAAGATGGAACCACCAGGGGTCGATGGCTCGTGAGGTACTAGCACGTGATCGTTCCTAGGGTTACTCTCATCCAGCTCTGACCACCATGTCGCGGTTTGTGCGTCCGTCGAAATACAGGTTTGTGGCAAAATAACAGAGATTTATACGCGTCTGAACTCTATGCAGACACGTATTCGGGCAGTCTGCAAAGAAGGAATGGGGAATCGAGAATGTCAAGGTGTCGAATAGCGCATGGGACACGAATCTGATCAGCGCGTCTGGCGTAAGTGTCGGCCCCGTCTGATTCGACAGCGCTGACCACCGCCTCGACAGTCGTATATCGCACTCAACTGGAACGCGTCGGGAGGCGGCGCGTTTGCTATCCTGCCGCTGGCGAATCCGTTCCGCCCGTTGCCCCATAACCTTCCCTACAAGCTCCCAGACATCATCCCGCTCGCACGCAGGCACATGGCGCCCGTGCTCGACACCGACTGGTCTCCGTTCAACGATTCTGTCGTCGTCAGCGGTGGTGAAGACGGCCAAGTCCTTGTCTGGAAAGTCGAAGCTTCCCAATTCGACGACTGGGGAGCCGAGAAATGGCAACCACGCGACTTTGACCCTGTCGCGACTATTTCTGGTTCAGGACGTAAAGTTGGGCAAGTCTTGTTCCATCCTACGGCCGAGAACGTTCTTGCTGCCTCGACTGTCGGAGACGGAACCGTCCGGCTCTGGGATTTGGCTCATACTAATGACGCCAAGATCGCGCTCACTGGCCATACCGATACCATCCAATCCTTGAGCTGGAACCCGAGCGGGACGTTGCTGGCCACCACCTGCCGAGACCGCAAGATTCGCATGTTTGATCCTCGTGCTGGGAGCGAGGCAGTGCGCGTCGGTGATGGGCATGGCGGCATCAAGGGTGCACGCGTTGTCTGGATGGGTAACCATGATCGTATTGCGACCACCGGCTTTAGCCGTATGAGCGAGCGTCAGCTGGGCGTGTGGGATGCCGGCTCTTTGGGCAATATCAAGACGGTGTCGATCGATCAGTCCTCCGGCGTTATCATGCCATTCTGGAGCGATAATAATTTACTGTTCCTTGCTGGCAAAGGGCGAGTATTTTGTCGCTTCTCTGCTTCCCGACTCTAATTGTTGCACTCAAACAGCGATGGCAATATCCGATACTACGAGTACGAGAGCGACACACTTCATGAACTTTCGGAGCACAAGTCGACCGACCCTCAACGAGGAATGTGCTTCCTCCCCCGTCGTGCACTCGAGGTTGCCGAGTGTGAGATTATGCGCGCGTACAAAGTATATGGTTCGACTATCGAGCCTATTGCTTTTGTTGTCCCTCGCAAGGTCGGTCCATATTCTCTCTTCGTTATGTCACCACTCTAACTGGCCCATTCACCCAGTCTGACCAATTCCAATCGGACATCTTCCCGCCCGCCCCATCTAGCGAGCCCGCGCTTACAGCCGCCGAATTCTTCTCCGGCAAGACCGCCCCCCCAAACCTCGTCGATTTGTCAACTGGAGCTGTTAGCGCCGCTCAACCACCTCCCCCAACTCCGGCATTCGTCCCTCCTGCCGCAGCCCCCACCGCACCAAAAGCTGCTGAAGTCCCGACTCCGGCCTCGGTCCCGATTCCACAAACCCCGGCTCCGGCTCCGGCTGCTGTGATACCGAGCTCGCCTCCTAGGGCCGAGGATGCGCCCATAGCTGCTACATCAAATGAGGTGGGTTGCAGCCGCGCATCGAATTCGATGGTTAACCTATGCTAACATCTGAATTGCAGGGATCGAGCACTCTGGTTGAAGAAAATGCGCGCTTGACAAGCGAGTTGCGCGAAGCGCGTGCTCAGATTCGCAATCTGGAGCTCCAGATTGAGGCCATGAGGGCCAATGCACAAAAGGCTGCTAGGGCACTGCTGGAGGGTGGTGGAATTTGATATCATAAACTAGACTAGATAGAAAGTGGGAAACGGTCACGGAAATGTTGTATGGAATAAGGGACTTATGACGCAAACGAAGATTGCTTTAAACTAGCTGCCGGGGGATTGCCATTTTGAGAAGTATATTTTATAGTTGTTACTTTGCACTCAAAGCGGGATGCTGAAGAGGCCAATGGTGCTTGTTCGAGCGAGGGGGCTCAGTACGGCGGCATTTGTTTGGTTCGCTTGCACGTGGCTTTGTATTTTTATTTTTTTGGTTACATTCGTTCTATTGTAAGGAAAATAGAAACACGTTACATGAACAAAGTCAAAGCACGTATAGAAAGGCAGAGCCTGGAATGAAGAAGAAAAAGTAACGATTAGGAAAAAGCGGGACGTGAGGCTACGAAATGGGAAGTACGGACGGCGCGTGAGGCGCGTAGAAACAGTAAATTATTTAGAAAAAGCGGAAGAAGCAGAGAGAAAATTGGCCATGGCTGTAAGGCCTGGAACAGTGCTCAAAAGTTCATGGCGCTGGAAGTATTTGGTCGCCCTCCTCAGTTTCATCCGAGCCACAGAGTGCAGAGGGCACTCCAGCACGACGTGCCATAGAGTTTGCAACGTCACCTGTTCGCACGGGCAGCCGGGATCCTCTGGGACTTCGAAACGATCGTAGCACTCGCCGCAGAACGCGTGTCCGAGTATGATTTGGATTACCCGGGGGTGTATGCGGCGCGTGCCATCGAATGAAGTATGGAACGGGTGTAAACGAAGTATCGGGGGACCTACGAGTGAGCTCATTACGTGCGCGGAGTGGTGGCCTGATTGCCAAGCGCGACGCCAATTTCGAACAGCTCGTTCTCTGGACATAAACTTGGCCCAGGTAATCCTACGGTTGAAAAGGGGTTCGGGTTCAATCGACCCCCCTTCATTCGCAAGCCGATCGGCACGTTCGTTGCCCGATATGCCCTTATGGCCTGGTACCCAATAAATTTCCACCTTCGCGTCGTGTACAGCACGGAGGTAGAGGTCGATGGCTTTCCGAAAAAGGATAGACGACGATTGTCCAGGGTGTGGGGAGAGATCCGCAATCATTTGCACTGCTGCGATATTATCTACGAAAAAGCGAATAACGCTGATGGGAGCTTCGAGGGCCATGGCACATGCGTCCTCGGCCGCTAGTGCAAGGCCTAGCATTTCCGCGTCGAAGACATCTGCCCTCGAGCCTAGGCCTACTCCACGCGAGGCCACCTCTTTTCCAAGCCTGTCGATAACGAACCCGGTTCCTGTCTTTCGGCAGCCCCGTTCAACCCGTTTAGACCCATCTGTGAAGCAGGCAAGTACCCCTTCATTGTTGTTTGACGAGGTGATCACAGTACGCGTCCTTTTCACATGTGCCTCCCGCTCTTTGCGTGAGGCGGCTGGCGCCGGATGTACGATGTTCAGGCGAGTTCCCCAAGGATGGGGAGACTCCCAGGGTGCTGCGATATAGGGAATTGTGTATTCGGCTTCGGGATGAGATAGCGAAGCTAGATGTTGGATGATAGTGGGTCCGACGGCTGAGATAGCAGGCTGGGGAACGTCACGACGGTGAGTGTCCCAAGATTGGGGTAGGCGCTTGGCTACCTCCGAAGCTGAGGGTAAACGACGGAGACGGGTAGCGGCATTTTCAGACAGCCTTTGGAGCAATAGCGGGACAGGAAGAATCGCCGCCACATGTTCCATCGCATTGACCGGAGAGGTGCGGAAAGCGCCAAGCATCCAGCGTAATCCAAGGTTTTGTGCACGAGTGAGTGGACCGAGCAAGCTTTTGGACTTGGTTCCGCGATACCATATAGGCGAGCCATAGGTGAGGACTGGTATGACGCAGGAGCGGTACAGGAGGCGGGCATGCGCAACACTAAGGCCGCGGACAGAGTTGGCCAAGAGCCGAAGACCCGAGATTATAGACAGAGCCTTGATAGCCATTTTAGAGACGTGGTCTTTGAAGTCCAGTCGACGGTCAAGATAGAAACCAAGCCAACGAATAGAACTGGCTGCATGAAGAACATGGTTTCCGCCATCTGCTCGTGTGAGATTGATCGGAGGGTTCGAGGCAAGGCCATTCTTCCGAGCTGCAAAGTGGATGAGTTCACACTTGCTAAACTCGTAAGAGAGACCAAGTTTTTGAAGGCAGTTCCCTGCGGTTTCGGCAGCGTCTTCGAGCGTGGCAACGTTGATGCGAAAAGATGGAGAGACAGCCAACACGGTGAAGTCGTCGACATAAGCGCGGACCGAGACCCCATCAACACCAGCAAACGCAAGAAGCAGAGGGAGAGAATAAATGGACGAGAGCACAGGAGAAAGAGACGACCCCTGGGGTATACCCACAGGGGATAAGGCAAAACGAGGCCCGATCACAGAGTCAATACGGAACGAAGCATAGCGGCCAGAAAGAAAAGAAGAAACCCAACCACAAAGAGAATGAGAAAAACCTAAGCGGCGCAGAGTGCTAAACGCTTGTGGTTGACGCAGTCAAAGTAACCCTTTACGTCAAGGGTGAGCAGTGAAGCTGAGGAGTTGTTCGCCCAAGCAGATTGGACATCGTGAACAAGGACAGTGCCTGCGTCGACGCATGAAGTGTTATCCCGACCCCCAAATTGAGTGTACGGGACCAAATTGTAGTGCCCTATATCAAAGAGAAGACGTGTGGATATAAACTTTTCAAGGCACTTAGAGAGGCATTCGAGGAGCGAAATAGGCCGGTACGCTCGAGGACCCGACATGTCTGGCTTCCGAGGTTTGGGCAGGACTGCAACAATTGCACCTCGTAGGCACATTGGATGGAAGCCAATATTGAAGCACCCGTTGTAAAGGTCTGTAAGAATGTAAGCTTTGATATCAAAGACCCATTTGAGGACTCTATAGTTGGATCCAAAAGCCCCTGGGGCCGATTTGTTGGAGGACGAAGTAAGTGCCGCTTTAACTTCTTCTGAAGTGATAGGGTGGTGGGGTTGGGTTGTATGCGCTGATATACCCAACGAGTTTGTAGAATCTGCTGCTGGTGGTTCAGAGGGGAAGAAGGCGGGTTGGAAAGCCTGCGCCAGTTCTTCCGGGCTAGTGGCAAACCCATTTCAAAAGCGAATTGGGGGAGTTTTAGTGGCTCGACTTCCTGAGGCCCATTTGGTGAGTTTGAAGACCTCAGGTACAGTAATTTCGGCACAGATTTTTGGAGCATAATCCCTCTTAGCCTTTCGCATGACTCGTTTAAGGATATTGATAGCCTCTACCCCATCCTCCCTTGAACTTTCTTGGGCGTTTCTTTTGGCTAGATCGCAGTCATCGTTCCACCAGTTTGCACGACGAAGTTTTGTGCCGATTTCTGTTTTGGGCATGGCAGACTGTGTTGCGTTTGACATGGCGTCCATTATCCTTAGTGCGCCTTCTTCACAATCAGTTTCTTTTGTGTACGAGACAGGAGGAGGGTTGTCTTCCAAAGCAGACATAAATGCAGCAACCCATTCCTTGCGGAAGGATGCATCAATGGTGTATCTAAATATGGGTTCGGAAGTGATGGGATCATGGTCGGGAGGAGTAGTAATGGTCCATGTGAGAGCAAGATGATCTGATTTTAAGCTCTCTTCGTCCGAACATAGCCAGCCCGATATGATGTCAAGGTCAAGTGCAGTAGAGTTAGCTAGTGTGAGGTCAAGAACAGAGTCACGCTGGCCAGTACGTCCAATGCGTGTGGCTACACCAGGGCTGTTGAGAATAGCAATATCGTTAGAGTCTATCCATTCGGACAGATCCGATGCGGCACCAGACTGAGATAACTTAGAGGATTCGGGCAACGACCACTTTTCGTGGTGGAGATTAAAGTCTCCTGCATATATGGTAGGAATAGACAGGTCCACAGGGACCTCAATAAGAGGCCGAACAGTAGTCTGTTTGGTGATTCCGTGAAGATAGATATTGGCAATCTGAAAACGAAACCTGTAGGCATAGAAGTCGACAGTGATGATATCAGAAGAGTTGAAAAAGTCACAGTTAATTATCCCGTTAAGCCATTTAAGCCCTTTTCTATAATATATAACCACACCTGGGGCGCGAGAGGGGGGGCTAGTAGCAGGTGTTAGGCAGACCCATTGCTGGGACTTCACTGTACCATAAATAGTTGAATGTGTTGAGACAACTGAGCGTTCAATGCCCACTTGCCCCCACCATGGGTCCTGGAAAACACAAATATGTTTGTCGGTAGTGTTTAAAATTGCATGCATACGTGCGTTAGACTGCGCAACATTCAGTTGTAGGATTGCGATGGGTTGTTTAGACATTTGTCATGGGGCTCTGGGATGTGATAGTGGCCTGGGAGCCAATGGAGGTTATGGCAGTAGTCTGGGGATCGGGGTTCATCTCAGTATCATCAGTGGGGAGAGAGGGTGTGGTGGTCGTATTAGGTGTAGTTGGTGTAAATACAGGGGTAGTTGGTTGTCTAGACAAGGCCGGACCAGCTTGGTTGGCAAGAATGGTGGTAGCCAGTACATGAAAGTTGGCACGGGCTGGGCATGTTGTTGTCGACGCTCAGTGAGGGCCCTTGCAATTGACGCATATAGGTGGGTGCATGCAGAGGTCCATATTACCCAATTTTTTGCAAGGACCACAGTACTTTTGATGGTCATTGGTGGGGTGAGCTTGGCCGCAAATGTCACAATGGGGGTTTTTCCTGCAGCGATCCACTGTGTGTGTGAGTGCAAGGCATTTTGTGCATTCCCAGAGTACTGGTTTGTCAACCCGGATTTTTCTGTATATTACTGAGGCAAAGGTATACATGTGCATCTGAATGAGAGCCTGAACAATCGACCCATCTGGGTCCTCAAGACAAAGCTAACGGATGATGTAGACCTCCCAGACTCTTGAAGTTTGGCCAGCTGCATGACCCAGTGAGGATTCTGTGTGATACGGAGTTCTGCAATGTGTGGATTGTTGGCGATGAATTCAACTTTTAGCATGTATTCAGAGTGGACATCACCAGAGCCAGAGGGCGATAGACCTGTGGGGACAGCTATGTACATAATCTTTGACCAAGCAACATCTCTCAAGAAAGTGCATTCTTGGGTGATGTGAAGTGAGTTGCAGATGTCTTCTTTGATATCAAAGATGGCAACCATATCTGTGAGGGGGCTAAACACCAGGATAAGGTTGTTGTGTGAATTCCATTGCACATATAGTAGTATATTCTTGTTCATCTTTGCATGCTTGAGCAAGATGCAATCTATAGTCTGTTTGATTGATGCTGGGGGACAATGCTTGGATACTACTGGTGTGGTGCCATTGAAGTTTATGACTAGGTGGACCTTGTTTGTTTTGGAATTAGGACAAGGTTTCTGCCCCGGGTTTTTCCTAGTTGGGACAATAGGTACAGGATTAGACAAATGCGTTGCATGAGCCCAAGTTTCCAGCTGGTCGGTTGGGGCAGATGGAATTTCCATGGGTGTCCAACATGATTGGGTGTAGTGTTACAGTGCAAGAGGGTGCAGTTCTGTTACTGGGCATGTTGCATTGCCTTTGCCTTTGTTGGAACAAGGGGAGTTCTCAATCCTGAACATGTGATTGTTCATATCTTTGAGTGAATCAACTACAAACTTTTCAAAATTTGTGCCACCAGTGAATACACTATTTACATGGCCAATGGAGGAGTTGGTGTTTCCTGGGTTATGGATGGAGTCCTGGAGGCCAGGCATACTTTTGGTCATTAGTGCATCATGGGGATATTCATGGTTTGATTGTGCTCATTGCCAATCCTTGACCTTGGCCAGGAACCCCTCCATTGCAGATATGAGTATTTCAAGATTGGGGTTGATGGGTGGTTTGCCATCATCAAGGTATGGTGAGACTGTGTCAGAAAGACTTTTGAACATTTGGTTAATGAAATAGCCAGCCACTAGATGGCCTGCATTGCTGTTGTTTATAGCTTTCCAGTCAACTTTGAAGCAGTTGTTCACAATGGCTTGGAAGTCTGTGCCTAGAGTGTATGTAGTAGGGACTTCATTGCCCCATCCAGGGCTGCAAGGAGCCACAGGTGAGGGCAAGATGCTAGAGGGAAGTGTGATGGGAATTTGTGATGGTGTATGGTTGTGTGGTGAAGTGGAGGAAGGGTGCATATGTGGGCTAGTCAGTCCAAGAGAGTCTTTGTTTCTGGTTAGCAATTCCACAGGGGCATTTCCTAAGGTGGTGCCAGTCACAGTAGCAGGGCTTCATATTTGTGAGCTTGACCAGTGGAGATGGTCCCGAATCACAGAAATATTTGGATTGTTGGATGAAACTGACAAGGAACAAGCACAAGTAAGATGAGAGTCAGAGTTAATATCATTGGGGCCTAAGTTCAAGTCTTTGAGCTGGGAACTTTGACTTCTTTGGATGCCAGAGGTTTTGTCTGGAGTAGTCATGGTTGTTGTCCACACATGGCTTTGTACTTCATGCCAGTTCTGTTTTGCTTGTATGTGCCCCCACCCATTCAGGCAGACTGTTCCCTCTTTGCTGGTTGTGTGACTCATGCAGTTGAACCTTGTGGTGACATAGCACACCAATACTAAATGTCAAAAAATCACTATCATGTGATTGGTTTATCACTTTTCATCAAGTGGCAACTAAACCAAGATAACAGAACTATTTTCAATAGGCACAAAATCTCATAGCCAGTTCACATATAAAAGTAACAAGCTGACCCTGTTTTTGCCTTGAGCATCCAGTTGAAACAACCTCAGATGATTCACCCCACCATGCCATGCCTCCAAATGACAGAATGCATTGAGACATGTTATTTCCATACCTTAACATCCCCTCAAACCATATTATCTAATTTAACCTACAAAACTGTTGATGCTGTTTCTTTTCCAGACCAATGCAACAGGATTGCTTCAATACCAGTTTGTAAGCTGCATGCAGGGTGGCACTAGCTGAGAATGAAGTTATTTATACTTATTGGCAATGTCCAACACACATACATATGACCATAGAATTTGTATAACATCAAAGTTCAATTGGGGATACAAAATTTTGGCATTGCAACATTTGCTACAGTTTGGGACTGTGCCCAAAGTTGTCATTTTTGGCCTCACCAAGCTGAAGAATACATTTGATAACCACTCAGGTTTGAATGATTGCTGGTTCCTTTGATAAATAAGTCAATGTCTTGCTAAAAATGAGGTGCTTTGTTATCTAATGAAACCTTATGTCAAGGCATTTGCAGCCATTCATTTTCTGCATTATCATGTCTGGTGTTTCAGCAAGTGCCAATGATATGGAAAACATCCCAAATTGGACTCAGCATGCTTACTAGCTGCTACAACTTTGATCAGTTCAATTATCCAAGTAGAATTAATACAATAGTTAGCCAATCAGATTTTTTTCTGAAAAACTGCCAAACACCCCTCCAGCAATTTTAGACCAATGGAGAAATCTATCAAACCCCTAAATACACCACCAGACTCACCTTGTTGTGGTGAGCATCCTGTGATTGGATACAATATAGCATCCTAAACCCAGAGACATTTTGCTGTAACTAGGCCTTATTCTAAAAAGAGAGTCACTGGGACATGACACACAAGAACCTGTGCAAGGCAAACATATGTGTAGATGATTCACATATGTACTAGAATGATCTGGAATGTGAACAAGTCAGTGAGCAATTTAATAGTCAAGTCAAATGTACATGCAGAGTATATGTGCAGCATTATAATATAACTCACTTGTATTTGTAGGGTAAAAATTTAGGCTCTACAAGCCTTGTTGTATTTCTTTGTTTTACTCTCACTCACACTCCTTCATGTAACTATTTTTGATACTAGATAAATATAAAATTGATTTCAATAATACATGCAGCAAAATGCTATTTCTGCACCCAAAGTATGCAAACACAAAGACTTGACTGGGCACAATATTCTTGTCAAACTGGTTCATGATGCATGCACTATTTTATATGGTCATATGAATCAGGCACATTCTCGCATAGTGTTGTCTTTACAAAGGGGTCCAGGACATTCTTTGCCATGTCTCTTCTTACTTCTCCTTTCCTTGCTTTTTTGGTATGAAGAAGGGTCTTACTGCTACTGTCCATTTTCTTTCTCACTCCAATGCCTTCTCTAATGCAGGCTAATGCTCCCTGTCTGGCTTCTACATTTGCAGCTCATGTTTAACCTTTTGATCTTGAGTCCATCTTGACTGTCTCTTCCCTGCCTTTTCCTCTGCTTCAGTCTCCCTTCCTGCCCTCTGTTACTGTGTGTTTCTTTGAGTGGTTTGACCTTGTGTTCATGCAGCTTGTTAAATATGTATTTAATATATATATATATATATGGTCACATGATTTTATGATCTGTTGAATATATGTGAGAAGGTGTGAACAGGTGTGAGTGTGCAACAAAATAATATTCAAGACAAGATGGGTACTGGTTCAGGCATGACACCCACAGACCTTAATGAATGCTCAACTATACAGCAGAGATATCACATAATGGTGTTGACAAGCAGAAGAATCTGATGGCTAACAAATATATTCATGATTCAATTTGAAATTTGTTTGACATGGCTGGAAACAGATATTGTCTGCAAGGGAATGCATCCCTAACCTGGCAAAGCAGAATTTTAGTGCTATTAGTCACTGCTATCAGAGCCAATCTCCTGAATCAGTAAACCAAACTTACACCCTGGAGCTCTTTTTGCAAAGCCTCCAAAATCTCCACTTGCCTGTTGACTTTGTGTTGTGGGTCACTTCTTCAGCATTTTTCTTCTTCCAGGGCATCTTGTTGACCAGGTACTGGCCAGATGTGTAGTAGAGTTGGAGAGCAGATACCCCTATGCCAGTTCTTTTGTCATGGGCCACAATCAAAGATCTTGTGGCTAACCATCATTTTTTCCCCTTTGCCTACCCTTATTGTCTTGTGACTTGACCACTTCCCTTCATGAGTAAGCACCTCCACTTGCATACTGAACCATAGACTATTTGTTATGACCTGCACAGGCAGTCATAATGTAACAAGGGAATTAATCTATAGTTTATAGCACTTTCTCCTAAGTTGAACAGGCTATAAACAATGTCACATGACCTCAGTGCTTATGGTGGTTATCTAACTTGGCCCTGCAATTCTCTCCATTATAACTTGGAGCGAGGAGTGAGTTTTCACATGACCTGGCATGGCTCTATAAGATTTGGAGCTGCAACAACCCTAAGAGCAACTTACTTAATACTTGTTTACACCCCACATGACCCATAACATACTGCAGACTGTGGAACAGTCTGACTCATACCTTTGAAGGTATATAACTCATTGAAAGCAAGCCTGTGGACCCCAGCTTGCTTTATCTTGTCAACCACCACTGACAACATAGCCACTACTTAAGGAATTGACAGAGACAAGGAGACAGAGGGGTCTTGACACTACTCTTAGTCACTCAATTACTGACCACTGCCACTCACTCTTACTCATCCTATTGTCCTGCCAACTGATGGATGTACTATTATTAGTAATAGGTTGACTGATCACTGCCATTCAATCTTACTCATCCTGGATGCACACTTAGTCACTCCCTTGGTTAGAATAGTATAAAAGCAAGGAGAGCAAGTTGGTCCACCCCAGCTTGCTCTACCTTGTCAATTCCCCTCTAAAGCACCCTGTGTGAAGATCAGTCCCTAGCTGACTTATTAGCTTAAGTAACAGCTAGAAGGGCCTTGAGTCAAGGCCACATTGCAAGCCCCAGCACTAAGCATCTGACTTAGTCACTGTCCACAGTTGCTTACTCAGCAATGGGTGTCCATGAGCCACATGCACATAAGTGCATACAGTGTCAAGCCATCAGATGGTAGACACACACAAAGGCATCCAAACTACAAGAGCCACACATCATGTCAGAGCCAACAACCTGAATAGTGACACCTAATGCTTGTGAGGCAAAGGCAGATCCAAGGGCTGTAACACTGAGGATCAAGACCACAACATCTAAGGAGGACATGCAGTGAGGAAGGTGGTTGAAATGACATGCAGACAGGTTCAGATATGCACTTGTGTTTAAGAGCACTGGGCAGAAGCTGCTTGGCTTGGTGACTGCACAGGTAGAAGGTAGGATGTTGACAGGAGGTTGAGTTCTGAGGCTTAAGGCTCTCAGACTCTCCCTTACATATTCATGTCCAAGGCTGTACATATCAAATCCAAGGACAAATAAGAAGTAGCAACAATGGTACAATTGGTAACAATGGTGCAATGGCAAGTGGTAACTATGGTACAATGATAACAGTAACTA
This sequence comes from Ceratorhiza oryzae-sativae, assembly GCA_030998015.1. Classification (NCBI taxonomy): domain Eukaryota; kingdom Fungi; phylum Basidiomycota; class Agaricomycetes; order Cantharellales; family Ceratobasidiaceae; genus Ceratorhiza; species Ceratorhiza oryzae-sativae. The sequence continues at coordinate 36,671 of JARWMV010000073.1, read as the reverse complement.
TGGTATGATGGTAACCAGGGTGCTAATGACACATCATCAGAGAAGGACATTCTGGAAGATACAAACAAGGGTCAAACAACAACAAGGTCACATGACTTCCTTATGTAAGTAAATCTATGCATATATCCTAATATCTGTGAGTTGGTCAAAAAGTCTATAAAATAAAATGGAGAAAAATATGAAATAAATTTATAAAAATTTAAATAAATCTGTGTCATGGTCTAGGCCATGACACATCAGCAGTAGTCAGGACATAGTCCAGACCCCTTAAGGGTATTAGCCACTTGTAAAGCAGAGTCTGACAACTGCTTTAGAGGTTGTGACAAATGAGTCATGTGACCTTGTTGTTGTTGTCATGACCTAGACCATGATGTGGAAATTATTATGATTTTTATTATTTTATATCTCTCTCTTTTTATAATTTCCAACAAGTCCTGTTTAATCAGATATATGCATAAGGTAGGGGCCAGGCAGATGCCGCAGGGCTTATCTAAGCGCCATCAAAACTGCGTGACATGCATCACGTTTTCCTATGTAAAGCAATCGTAGAGAGCGTATAAAAACGAGGTTAAACCTATTTTTTGTCGAAGCGCATATATAATGCATATATGTGGTGTACATGTGCCAGAAAACTAAGTGGTCGAGGACGAGAATCGACGATAACATGTAGGATCTTGTCACTTGGATGACTGATAAGATCACGTGCATTGGTCATGCGATTGTCAACCCCGTGATTTATGACCTGCTGCTTTCTTTGTACTGTTTTGACAACCTGCAGGAGATGCCTCGTCTCAAGAATCACTGGCGTGTTTATAATCTTGGAATTTATGCCCAGCCTTGCCACTCAGTAAGTACAACTCTGGTGTATTCCAAGCGCATATATCTAAGGTAATTTAGGTCGAAAATGCACAAGCAGCGCACCGCCACCAATCTGCAACCCCAGCTTCCTCAGGCTCTGACTCGGGAACGTCCACTCCATTTTTCAACCCCAATTTTACTCTTCCTGTACCACACTTTAGTCTATACCAGCCTCCGCTTCGGGCAATCATTGAACAAACCATACCGTTGCTGGAAGAACGCATCAACCCCAAAAAGAAATCGGGGGGAACTCAGACCATGCTTCAGCTCGCACCTCACGCTCTTGAGGACCTGAAAAGCATCCTCAAGCTCTTCCGTACCTATGTCAAAAAACCCAATATATCCTGGACAGAAGCATCGGTCAACATCGCTCTGGCCAAAGATCAGGGTGAGCCACATGCCCGAACCTTATGCTCATGGGCTCGCGCAGTAATTATTGACCCGGATTTTACTCCCCATGATACCTACAGTCACAGCCAAAATGCATTGATAGAGCACGAAGAGTTCCGAAAGTTACTCTTGGAACATCTACGTAGCATTGGCAAATATGTGACTACTACGCATGTAATCCAATTTACTGCTCGGTCAGACATACAAGAGGACTGGGGGCTTACCAAACCCGTGTCTAAGACCACAGCGAAACGCTGGATGCATGCTCTGAGGTATGAGTGGGGCCGGGTCTTGAAGCGAACCTACTTTGATGGTCACAAGCGCCCAGATGTTGTTGAATACCGGCAGGGCACTTATGTCAAAACCTGGAAGCAACTGGAGGGTCGAATGGAGTCGTTTGCATGCGAGAGGGACGAACCATCTAAGCTCCACATGGATCCAATCATTCGCCGAATTGTTGTCTGGTTCCAGGACGAATCAACATTCTGCGCCAACGACCGGCGAATATTTGTTTGGGCACTGACATTGGCGAGCCAAGACCCAATACAAAAGGGCAAAGGGCATACACTTATGGTGTCCGATATAATATCTGCAGAATACGGATGGATGGCCTTGCCAGATGGGTAATTATCTGACGTAAAATCTGCATATACCCAAAATAACACACTGTTTCAGATCAGATCGGGTGCGAGTGTTATTCCATGCTGGGAAGAATCGCGAGGGCTATTTTAACGCAGCCCATATGTACAAGCAGATTACCCACGCATGTAACATTCTAGCCGAACATTATTCAGGCGAGGATCACTTGTTTGTGTTCGACAACTCACCAATTCATCTTGCCCGCAGGCCAGATGCGCCATCAGCGACGAATATGCCGAAGTTCACACCAAAGGCAGGGTCGAAGAACTTCCTCGTTGAGGTGACTGACGAGGAAGGAAACAGGGTTTCTGTCCCTATGACGGGGGGGTACTTTCACAACGGAGAGCCGCAGTCGTTTTATTGGCCAGAGGGAGACGAGTGAGCAGGGCGGTTCAAAGGTATGGCCAAGATTCTGAAGGAGCGTGGCTGGGAGAGCGCATATAGCATTAGAGCAGAATGCGCGAAACACAGCAGCGCATGTACTGACTGTTGTCTACAGCGTATACTCTATAACGAGCCGGATTTCGTCAACCCGGTGTCGATGCTCGAGCGCCTAGTCACTTCATACCGATTCGGTTTCCTTTTGCTGCCAAAATTCTCGCCCGAGCTCAATCCAATTGAACAATGTTGGGGCGCAGCGAAACGAGAGTTTCGTAACCTACCTCAATCGACGGGATCGAAACAACTCGAGAAGTTTGTGAAGGCGGCGCTGGACAGCGTATCATTGGATGATATTAGAAAGTAAGCGACAAGGATAAGCTGAAAGGATGCATAATACTCACCAGAGAGTATGCGAGTAGATACTGCACTCGATCGAGGCGAGTTGTTGATGGCTATGCAAAGGGATTGGATGGCCGATTGTCGATTTGGGCCTTAAGGTTATACCATGGACATCGTGCATATCCGCAGAATATAATGGAGGAGGTAGAGGCGGATATGAAAGCGAAAGGGTTGTTAGTTTAGATTCAATTATATTGAGTTTACTCACTTCAAAGTCTTCGAGCTTGATTTAACTTAATCCAGGTAATTACATGTTTGGCACCGAAAATAATCACGTGAGTCACAGCTTCCCACGACATCATCACCTTGCTGTTGATACTTGTCTTCGCCCACTTCATTTTCCGGCACATAGACACAATGTATATTCATTATATATGCGCTTCGACAAAAAATAGGTTTAACCTCGTTTTTATACGCTCTCTACGATTGCTTTACATAGGAAAACGTGATGCATGTCACGCAGTTTTGATGGCGCTTAGATAAGCCCTGCGGCATCTGCCTGGCCCCTACCTTAGAATTACTTACATGAGATCACATGACATTGTTATTGTTTACACTCTGTTTGTATCTTCCAGAATATTCTGTTACATGGCACCATTCTGATATTGTACAATTGTTGTCTCACACCATAGTCTATTTGATATTAGCTACTTGTATGAATATATAAGGGAGAGTCTGAGAGCCTTAAGCCTCAGAACTTGACCTCCTGTCATATCCCTCTACTACCTGTGAGACACATAGTCAAGCAGCCCTTGCCCAGCTCTCTTTAGAGCATAGTGCCCTTACTATAAGTCTTCCTCCACATGTCTTATCACAACCTACACCCTTGTCACATGTTTACCCCTTGATGTTGTGAGTTAGACCTCTGGCATTGTTGCCTATAGGTCTACCATCATCTGCTTAGATGTTTGGGTTATCTCCTCAGTGTTATGACCCGCCTAGCAGACATAACCTAACAACTGAATATTGTACAGATTTATGGCATTTTTCCCAAAGCAGAACAAACCATAAACAGGATCACGTGATCTCGGCGCTTACCCAACGATTAAGCACCAGTGGTTACCCTGAACTCGCTCCAGCGTTTCTCTCCCATGTTACCTGGAGCGAGGAGCGAGTTGTCACGTGATCTCGGCGCTTACCCAACGACTAAGTGCTGGTGGTTACCCTGAACTCGCTCCAGCGTTTCTCTCCCATGTTACCTGGAGCAAGGAGCGAGTTGTCACGTGACCTCGGCGCTTATCCAGCGATTAAGCGCCGGGTGCTTAAGTCCAAAAGGTCACATGACCCTCGGACCTCGCGCGGCTCTATAAGATTCGGAGCTGCACAAACTTAGGATAAACAATTACCTAAGACCTGGTACTATATAGAACCTATAACTGCTATAGACGGCGCTTAGGAAAGAGGGGCCACCGCAGCAACCGCAGTCACATATATATAAGGGGAGTAAAGCAAGACTGAACGCCTCAGCTTGCTTTATCTTGTCAACCACCATAGACCATAGCAAACACTGTAACTAGAACGCTCAATACATACTGCATAGCACCAAACCGTCAACGCAGCCACTACTTAAGTGCTCCACAAGGGAGCCTCCAGAGGGTCATGACACTCAGGTCATAGCTATGACAGTTGTTGACCAGTATTGATGTATTCCAAGAATGTTCTGTTGACATGGCACCACTTTACATATTGTAAAATTCCTGCCCACCTCCTATTTGTCCTGATATTTGATATGTAATGCTCTGCATGAATATAGAAAGGGAGAGTCTGGGAACTTTAAGCTCCAGAACTCAACCTCCTGTTGATCATCCCTTCTACCTGTGCAGTCACCAAGCCTAGCAGTTCTTGCCCAGTCCTCCTGGGACAAGTGCACCTCTCATACCCTCCTGCATGCCCCCTTTTAGGCATTGCAGTTCGACCTTAGGCCATCATAGTCCATAGGTCTGCCTTCACCTCACCAGTGTTAGCCCTAAGTCATTCAGGCTGTCAGCTCTGACAGAATATTTGTAATAGAAAGCACCCAGTTATATGTCATATCTGTCATGGCCTAGACCCTGAGCATGAATTTGGTATGTTTTTATAATATTTTACTTTACCTCTATTTTCTATTTTTTGGACAGGTCCTGTTTATTCAGATATATGCATAGAATTATTGACTGAGTCACATGACCTTGTTGCTGTTGACCAATGTTGATGTATTCTGGAATATTCTGTTGATGTGGCACTACTTCTTGTATTTTGAAATTTCACCTAGCTTCTGTTATGGATCACTAACATTTTTCTATTATTTTAGTCTGCTCTGCCAGCCTCAAGCAATGCCTCTGTAATTTTTCTTGAAATTAAATGAATTTGTATGTGTCTGAAATTGTATTATTTGTGTTCCATTAAATAGTACAAAATCTCCTCTTTCCAACGCATATTTTATTGTGATTTTATCTTAAGAACTCAGAGAGATATAGAGGTTGCGATATTTCCTCTTATCAGGAGATATTGATTGCAACATTGCACCGCTCATATCTCGGCAACCGCTTACTCTATCAGAGCGATCTTATGCTCTATCGATAGCTAATCTTCGGCAGCATCTGCTGCCCGAAGATCGTCGCGATCCACCGGATCCTCACGCCGGAATGGCCCGAAGATCATTAGAATCTTACTGGACCATCAATCAAGATCTAATGACTCTAGTGAGTCAGGAGAGCCTTCCAAATTGATCCAGAAGCTTCTCAGACTCACTTTATGACTCACTGAGATGTAGCCTCCATTCATTACATGTATATACTATGATAATATGATCTACAAGCCAATAGCAGGTCTCAGATGCATCAATGCCTTTGATCCACACCCTGTCTTTACTCTCTTATCCTATACTGGGCTAGGGTGTACCCCAAGTATAGCAGTACCCTCTTTTGATGATTGTGCTGGCATGCATGCATCTATTTGGCTCTGGAATGCCCTCCTCAGGGTATAAAAGGACCTCCTCTGAGGCCCTTCCAGACCACCTTCCCTCCTCTACTCAACCCAGACCAGTTATTGGTTTCTTTTCTCTTTCTATTTTTCTCTTGTCTGTGTGTGATTTCTTATATAACTAGTACTGAGGAATAAAGTACCATATTAGTTATATACTGTCTGAGTCATTGTATCTTATATACAGAGATATATAAGGATACAATATTGCCTGATTGAGCATGACATTAAGTACCAGCTATTAGAGGAAATCTAAGTACCTGTAGCTGAGGAAGTACATGCATTAGGCAGCCCACCATCTATCCTATAAGCTATCACTTAAGTCTAGTATTAAGATTAGTATCAGTTAGTCCAGGTGACTAGGGCTGAACTACATTTAAGGTATCTAAGGGAACCTGACCATAGTAGTCTTGCTCTTTATACCTATAAATTAGTCAGTTTACACTGTGAATGTTGTGACCCTCTGGATCCTTCCTTGCAAAGCACTTAAGTAGTGGCTACATTGATGGTTTGGTGTTAGGCAGTATGTATTGAGTGTTCTAGTTACAGTGTTTGTTATGGTCTATGGTGGTTGACAAGATAAAGCAAGCTGAGGTGTCCAGTCTTGCTTCATCCTCCTTATATACACCTGTGGCTGCAGTGGCTGCAGATGTGTTATTTAAGCACAATCTGCAGTAGGTACAGGTTATATATAGTACCATGGGTTAGGTAATTGTTTATCTTAAGTTTGTGCAGCTCCACATCTTATAGAGCCATGTGAGGTCCAAGGGGTAAGTGCTAAGGTCACATGATCCTGCCATAAGCACCAAGATCATGTGACAACTTGCTCCTTGCTCCAAGTAACAATGGAGAGAAATGCTGGAGCAAGTTCAGGGTAACCACCATAAGTGCTGGTTAAGTGCCAAGATCATGTGACAACTTGCTCCTTGCTCCAAGTAACAATGGAGAGAAATGCTGGAGTGAGTTCAGGGTAACCACTGTAAGTGCTGAGGTCACATGATCCTGCTGTAAGTGCTGAGATCACATGACAACTTGCTCCTTGCTCCAAGTAACAAGGGAAAGAAATGCTGGAGCAAGTTCAGGGTAACCACTGTAAGCACTGATTAAGCGGCAAGGTCATGTGACCTTGTTTATGGCTCGTTCTGCTTAGGAAAAATTGCCATAAATCTGTAAAAATATTTGGTTACTCTGTTATGTCTGTTTGACAGGTCATAACATTATCCCCCCCTTTGGACATGTCTTGGGGGACCTCAAGACATGATTTTGATCCTTTATGCAAAAGGAATCTCATGCACCAAGGAGGTTAAGGGCACTGGACTCAAACCAACAACCTTTTGGCTGATTCAGTATCATTCAATGAGGTGAGGCTGAGTCAGGCTAGACCCCTTAACCTCTATGTTACATGAGATTGTTTTTCTTTTCTTTGTTGTGGAGGTTATTCCAGGGTGAAGAGTTGTCTGCTTCTTCTCAGGATGCCCCAACTGTTTGGATGGGCATAGCAGAAGATGTACAATAGAGTAAATTATTCTAAGGGAATACAAAGAATGGTTTTCCTCCTGAGTACACCCATTCTACATTTTTTGATACCCATAAGTCCCCCTCTTCCCCCTCTATGTCCAACCAACACTTCATGATTGCTGACTGGCTATTACCCAGAATAACTGTCAGCTGTACCTTCATCGATTTTACATGTGCATACCTGCCTGTGAAGTCCACCTTGTACTGGCTCAGGGCCTTGAGCAAGTACTTCCCATTTGACTGGACCATGTCATTCAGGATCCAAATGTTGGCATCTTCCAACAAGTTCCCCACATTCCACACATTGCACATCTGGCTGTGGCAGCCCTTGGATTGTGAATATGCTGTTTTCCCTGTTCCAGTCTCTCCTTCTATCACCAGGATGCAATGGTGCACCCCTCTTCCCCTCTTCTTGACTTCCTCAGCAAACCATCTGTCTGCTTGGTCAATGTGCTCCTGGTCTTCCAGGACTTCTAACTCCACAGGGATTGCAGGCATGCAACCCTGGTCTTCCTTGTATGTGTATTTGGCATATGCTTGTACCAAGTTCCACATTGTCACCATCTGGAGGGGGTGGAGGTGTTTGAACACCTGGTAGTACTCCTGTTTTGTTGCCAAGGTGACAATCTCTGTCCTGTCCTCCAAGTCTGCCTCCATCCTAGACTGTTTTCTGCCCTTTCCCTTCACCAAGATCTCCTCTAACCTTTCCAAGGTCAGATCCCCTGCCATCAAATCCTCTATCTCCTTGCTGTTAGCTCCAACATCCTTCCAGAGATAGTTGAAGGCATCCCTTGCTGGGTTGCCTCCTGGCCTGTCCTTGAGGTCCTTGGGCAGAATGTTGGGGTGTTGCCCCTCAAAGTCCCAGAACCCCATGTTCTGGGTGTTCCACCTGCCCTTCCATTCCCGACTGATGGAGAGGGTGTGGACATGCAGGGGCTGGGTCAGGTTGTAGTTTGGCTCCTCCAGGTTGTGCTGTTTGACCATGGCTAAAGTTGCCCAGTGATTGGGCTGATGGCAGCAGAACACCTTGTATTGGGTGATGAGCCCACTTGAGGGCTGATCGTGTAGCTTCAACCAGGTCAGCAGCACCACCCTGGTCTGGATGCAGAATTGGGGGGCCAGCATGGTTTTGGTCAGCTCTTTGGACCTGCAATCTGTCAGCATAGGCTGCATGGAAGTGGGTGAGGGGGCTTGGCTTGATCCTGAGTGCACCAGTGATGGCAATGCCAACCTCCACCCTGCACTTGATTCATTTGGCTGGGGTGTTCCCACATTTGAGCCATCTTCGCTTAGCATTGTTGGTTTTTTTAGAGGTAGATGCATCTTGAGGGGAGGGCATGAGATGATAGCCCCTTTTACCCCCAAGGGCATCCCCTAGATATACCTTCTCTGGTTGTTGTGGTCATGTGGTTTCCTGATGTAGGCTTGTGCTGGTTATGATGCATCTCCAAGGGGTGCCCTTCCTGCATTCCCCCACATCAGCCTTATTCCTCACTATGCTTGGGGCCTCTGCTCCTCCATCTTTGGTCAGTGCCCCCTCTCCAACCCCTCTGGTAGTTAGGGGATAGCATATATTCATGTGACTAGGCTAGGTCATGTGATTCCCATGCTTTGTTGTTTGTTTTCTGGCAGATGGTCACATGTCTGTTTGTGTCACCTGACCAGACTTTGTTTTGATGTTTGTGCAAGTTATTGGGTTGCACTGTGATTTTTTAATGTTTGTGGTTTTGTTGTTCCCCTTCCTCATCCTGTCTTTACTATGCATGTTATTACCCTTAACTACAATCCCCTTGACTGCACCTGCTGGTCTCTGCCTGAGGTGGAGTACTGTGCCTATTGCAATGCTGTGTGCAACACCTCCCTTGAGGACTTCTATGAAGGTGTCAGGGACTGGTTCTTCCTTGGGGTGCCAGGTACATATGCTTCTTCTTCATTGGTCTCTTGTTACTTACTTGCTCTGTAGAAGAGCGCATACTCCTCAATGGTCAGGCCCATGAAGCCACCCTTGAGCATGTCTGGGTGCTCATTGATCAGAACAACAAGTCCTTTGAGGAACAGGCTCACCAGGCTGCTCTTGCTGAATTCTTTGAGGAGGGCTCTGCTCCCTTGTTTGATGAGGCTTCACCCTTTTCAGCATCCAGTTCTGGGTGTTTCCAGAACTACATGGCTGACTTCCCAGGGGGGGAGGCCCCTTGGTTGCAGCCCACCACCCAGTCAGTTGTTTGGTCTGATAAGAAGGATAAGAAGGGCAAGAAGCCCTATACCTGGCCCCTCAAGGGCAAATGTAAATAGAGAGTAAAATGTATTAGGTTTGATATAAAACTCTTATACATTTGAGAAAAAATCTGTGAGGGGCAAAGTGGTCATATGGGGGCTGGTTCCAACAGTGGCACCTCTTCCAGAGCTTTGACAAGCTCATTTTCCCACCAGTCCCAGTCCTGTTTGGCTTCCTCTGCAGCTGGGTCTGGGGTGGGTTCCTTTATCACTGGCTTTGCTTCTGCCTCAGCCACAACCAGTGATTCTAGGCTTGATGTAAGGCTTGTCATATCAGTGTTGTAATTGGTGTTTTTGTTTGGGTGCACCTTCACCCAATTTTGGAAGTTGCTCATGTTTGCCTGCTTTGTCCTGATAGCAGTAAACATCTCATCAGTGGTAGTTGCTTCAAGCAGTCCCACATACAGTGTGGCTGGTGTCAACTTCCACTCTTCCAACAATGCCTTGGCCCAGTGCTCCACCTCCCAGTCCCCCCTGTCTGCCATTTGGCCTGCAGCCCTCCTCTGTTGTCTCACTGCCTTGGCCACCATGTCAACTGTTGGTCCCACAATATTGTCAATGACATACATTGGTGTTCTTAGCAAGGCGTTTCTTGTTGTTGGCTTCTGGCTTCCATGCCATGTCAGGACCCCTAACCTGGGATCCAGGTACTTGTCATTGTCAATCCAGCTCCTTTCATCCCTCAACTTCTTTGGGATGTACACTAGGTTAGCCCCTGGCAACAGTTGCTCAGCATACCTCTGGGCATCTTCCACACTGGAGCAGTACATCCCTAGTTTAGGACAATTTTCCCTGCCAGGGTAGGGTGCTGGCCACCTAGTGGTGGGTGGCTGCCAAAGTGGGGCCACCTGATTTTCAGCAAGTGGCATGTAATGGTTGGGGTGTGCGACTGGGTGAGTGATGAAAGGCATGTTTTGGGGTTTTGCAGGTGTATTGTGGTGCAAGTGGGGTGGTAGAGCAGGCTCTGGCCTTTCTTGGGTATCCTGGATGGCTCTTTTTAAAGCTTTCCAGGTCCTTGTTTGGTTCTCTTTGGCCTGCCTTTCAAGTCACCTGAGTGCTGACTTGTCTTGACTGGCATTGGTGCATCTGGTAAGCACCTTTGCAAGTCATTTAGAACCTCTTTCATGTCAGCAAACTTGCTGGCACATTCCATTGTGTCTTCTATTGGGTCATAGCCCTTCCATCTGATTTGGTAAAACAGCTTGCCATTCTGCCATTCATAATTTGCAATGTGGTCCACCTCATACTCCTCCTCTCCTTCTTCTGTTATGATTGGTGGTGGTTTGGCCTGCCTTCTTTGGAAGTCTTTATCTTCTGTGAATGGCAAGAGGAGATTTACATGGAATACATTGTGTACACATATGGTTTTAGGTAGGTCCAGGCAATACACATGGGATGAGATCTTTTCTGTGATTTCAAAAGGGCCCCCTTTTTGGTTGTCCAATTTCTTGGAGGGTCTCTTGGACAAGAGGTTTGTTAGGAGCAGCCAAACCTTGTCTCCTACCTTGAATTCCCTCCCTTTCTTTTCCATTTGTTGGTGTAATTCCATTGAGGCTCTTGCCTCATCCCATACTTTTTCCATTTGATTATGCATGTTGTCTGCAGCAGGTGCCTCAGACAGTTCTTCTCCCTCTTGGACAACCCATCTTGGGTTTTCCCATATACTGTTTCAAATGGGGTTTGTCCTGTTGTAGCATTTACATGGTTGTTATGGCAGAATTCGGCAATGGGTAACCATTTTACCCAATCATCTTGTCTATAATTGCAGAAGGTTCTTAAGGACCCCTCTACCCATTGATTTGTTCTTTCTGACAGTCCATCTGTTTCTGGATGGAAGGCAGTGGAGAATCTGGGCTTTGTCCCAATTCCCTTGTATAGGGCTTTTAGGAATTGGCTGTTAAAGGTTGGCCCTCAGTCTGAGACAGTGGTTTCTGGGGTCCTGTGATGTCCTCCATACCTCCCTTATGAATATTTCTGCCAGTTCTTCTGCATTGGTGCTCTCCAGACATGGTACAAAGTGGGCCTGCTGGGAGAAGCAATCTACAACTGTCAAGATGCTGTCATACCCCTTTGAGACAGGTAATTTGACAATGAAATCATATGCAACATCTGCCCATGGTTTCCATGGGATTGGTAAGGGCTTCAGGGGAGCGCCTTGTTTGTGTCCTTTGCTTCTTTGACACATTTCACAAGATTCCACATATCGGTTTACTTGGGCCTTCATTCCTGGCCAGTAGTAATCCCTTGATAGTAATTCTAGTGTTCAGGCTTGTCCCTGATGACCTGCCACAGGGGCATCATGGCACTCCTCAAGGAGACTCAACCTCAAGTCCTAGTCATCTGGGATGTAGAGCCTATCATCATACCTTAATAGGCCCTCCTTCATTTTGTACCATCTAAATTCCTTCTGTACTGAGGGTGGTAGTTGTTCTTTATTTGCCATGCTCAGCCTTAAGGATCTGATAGATTTGTCTTCTTCCTGAGCTTCTTTAAGCTCCTCCCAGAAATTCCCCTGTACCTCTGCCTTGAAACCTATGAACCTTTCTTCTGGAATCATGATCTATGGTTCCATAGGGGTGTCCCCATGGTCGCTCCTTCTGGAAAGGGCATCTGGCTTCTGTGAGAGTTTCCCTGGTCTATACACAATCTGAAAATTGAAGGGTGCCAGAGTGAGATACCATCTGGCATGCCTTCTATTCCACATCTGGGCATTTTGCCAGTACTGGAGGTTCCTATGGTCAGTGTATATCACAATAGGTTCTTCTGTCCCTTCTAGGTATAACCTCCAGTGCTCTAAGGACCTAACAATTGCAAGCAACTCCTTGTTGTAGGTGTCATAATTTTTCTCTGGTGGGGTGAAGCTCTTTGATAGGAAGGCAATTGGATGCAATCAGTTGTCATCACCCTTTTGGCTTAGTACTGCCCCCATGGCCACTCCTGAGGCATCTGTTTCCAGTATGTATGGCTTGTTTGGGTTTGGGTGAATTAAGACTGGTTCTCTTGCTACTGCTTCTTTAATAGCTTCAAATGCTTCTTGTTGTTTTCTTTCCCACAGGAATTTGACATCTTTTTGAGTGAGATCTGTGAGGGGTTTGGCTAAGGTGCTAAACTTCTCTATCCACCTTCTATAGAACCCCACAAAGCCTAGGAATGCTTGGACTTCTTTTACTGTGTTAGGTTCTGGCCATTCTAGTACTGCCTTTACCTTTTCCTTTTCCATTGATATTGTCGACGACGACAAGTCAGGCGACGAGGAAAATAGTAAGAAAAGTAAAAGAACTTGTATTCGACAAGAGGTCAAGTTCTTGAGGAGTCCTCTGCAAACTTGACCCGGTTTATATACATAGTACGAGCCACATCATAACAAACAAGTCTGTACAGTGAGTCACGACAGATAAGAGATAGAAGCAGTGGAAGCGACTGCGGAACTGCGGAATTTCACATCAGAGTTGAAATACATCTCGGTTACCAGTCCAGAACATTCCCTGAGTCACATGATACAGATATACCATAAAAGGCAAGTATGTTTTGAAGATGATCTCATAAAATGTAGAAATCGAAAATATTGTAGAGTGGATGTATGCGTGTCAGTTCATGACACTTCCCCCCTTCAAGGCACGGGGGTCCTGGGGTGCCTTTGGGTGCGACTTGACATAGTCAGCGATGAGTTCTGGTGCATTCACCAGGTCGTCATAGGTTAACCATTGTCGCTCGTCATAGCCGAGCCACTTGACATAGTATTCGAAGACATTAGATCTTTTGTTGTATCGTGACTTTATGATCTGTTCCACTTCGAACTCTTCCCCTTCAGGAGTTACCACAGGTGGTGGTGGGGGAACCTGACGGCCATAGGGGTCGTCTTTATATTTGGTCAGGAGTGAGACATGAATACTGGGTGTATTTTCATGGTTATCGGTAGGTCCAATTTGTAGGCATGTGTGCCATGTTGTGCTACCACCCTGAATGGTCCAACTCTTTTGTGGGCCAGTTTCCTGGAGGCCTGCTGTGTCCGTATGTTTTTGGTATCAAGCCAGACTTTGTCTCCAACCTTGATAATTTCAGGAGCCCGATGCTTCGGTCATAGTATTCCTTGATCCTCTGGTTTGCTATTTCCAGGGCTGCCTTAAGTTCGTCATGGCCCTTTTGGAGCCATTCTGCATGATTGTTGGCAGGGGAATTCTGTCCTCCTTGTCCCCGACTGCCAGCCTTGGGTGGAAACCATAGTTTGCAAAAATGGTGATTTGCCAGTTGAGGCATTGACACCATTGTTGTAGGCAAATTCGGCCAGGGTAGGAGTGAGACCCAGTCATCCTGCCGTCTGATACGTAGTGTCTCAGGTACCCTTCTACTACTTGGTTGGCCCTTTCTGACTGGCCATCCGTTTGTGGGTGATATGCTGTAGAGTAGGAGGGTTTTATGTCTAGCCGTTTATACAGGTGCCTTAGGAATTTGGATGCAAAGTTGGGGCCGCGGTCTGAGATTGTTTTCGTGGTAGTCCATGAAGTTTCCATACGTATGTTAGGAACAAGTTGGCGCAATCCATAGCACTGGCTTCGATTGACATGGAATAAAGTGGACCATTTTTGTCAGGCGGTCGACAACTGTAAATATGGCGTCAAACCCTCTGACAGGGGTAGCCCGGTGATCAGATCATAGTAATTTTCCCAAGGTTTTTCTGGTGCTGGTATTGGGTTTAGGAGCCCTGGGGGACTTGGTTGCTGTGCTTGTTCCTGATGCATGACTCGCAGTGTGTGACATATTCGTTGACTGATTTTTTCATCGATAACCATGTGTATTTGCGATTTAACAACTCATATGTTCTGAACTGTCCTGGGTGTCCTGCTGCTGGGCTATCGTGACGGCTTTCAATGACCAGTTTGCGAAGTTCTTTGTTATTTGGGACGTAGATTCTGCCCTTGTGTCGTAAGAGTCCTTCGTCCCATTCCCAATCTTTGACCTTTTCATTGTCATCTAGGGCTTTTAGCACTTTTGACAGGTGCTCGTCCCCTGGGATAGCGTCCCTAATGAGTTGTTCCAGGTCATGGTCTGGTGTGATTGCTTGTAGCCACAGAGATTTTAATTCCAAAAATTGGTTTTGTGCAAGCAGAGCTTGGCTCTCACCCCCCTCTTTAGGGATGTGCCTTGACAGCCTAGAGAGTATGTCTGCCCGGCCATTCTTTGCCCCTCGATGTATAGAATCTTGAATTCAAACCTGGACAGGAACTCATGCCATCGTGTGACTCGGCCATTCAGTGGCCGGTTTGTCTTCCAATATTCCAGTTCTTGTGGTCACAAACAATGTTTACGGGTGTTCAGCCCCTTCTAGTAGGTGACGCCAGTGTTTGAGGGCTTTTATAATTGCCAGCATTTCTTTGTTGTAGATATCGTAGTTTCTTTCTGCTGGGACCATTGCTTTGGAATAGTAGGAGATTGGGTGGAGCATTCCGTCTTCTCCATATTGCAATAAAACAGCACCTGTGGCATAGCCTGAGGCGTCTGTTTCTAAGATAAATGGTTTGCTGGGTTCTGGCTGAATTAGGAGGGGTGCTTCTTTCAATTTCTGCTTTAGCAAGTTCCACGCCCGATCCCTTTCTTCTGTCCATTCCCACTTGTGTCCTTTTTGACAAGTTCGTAGAGCATTTGTGATTTTTGAGAAGTCTTTTATGAAGTGCCTTAACCAGTTTGCAAACCCCAACCCTTCCAGGACTTCGGTTGGGTTTGTAGGGGTTGGCCATTCAACAGCCTTTTCAACCTTGGCCGGGTCTACTTTAATCCCTTGGGGAGTTACTACTATTCCCAGGTAGTCCACTTCAGTGACGTCAAAAACGCATTTCTCCAGGGCGCAGTATAGGCCGGCCTTTTGAAGCCGGTGCAGGACTTCTCTGACATGTTCATTGTGTTCTTCCTGGTTCTTTGAAAATACTAATATGTCGTCCATGTAAATTACAACGTAAATGCCTTCAATGTCCTGGAATTCTTCACGGATCATGGCCATGAAGGTTCCTGGTGCATTCTTTTGGCCAAATTGCATGACTAGGGGCTCATACAGCCCGTATTTGGTCTTGAAAGCGGCCTTCCATTCATCTCCTTCTCGAATTCGTATGAGGTTGAAACCCCACTTTAGGTCAAACTTGGTGAATATCTTTGCCCCCCGCAAGGTTTCCACAATATCATTGATGCGTGGGAGCGGGTACACATTGGAGACAGTCATTTCGTTTAGCCGCCGGTAGTCGATGCACATGCGCAGCTTTCCATTCTTCTTTTTGACAAATATGACTGGAGATGCCATTGGTGACCTTGAGGGTCTGATATGCCCTGCTTTCAGTTGGCGATCCAAGGTTTTGCGCAATTCTGCATCTTCCTTGACACCCACACTATATATGGGACCATGCCTTGGCCTGGCATCTGGTTTTAAATCTATTTCCATATCCCACTTCCTATGGGGTGGTAGTGGTTGGATCGTCTTCTTCAGCGAATATTTTCTGGAATTCTTTGTATTTTGTTGGGAGGGAGTCTAGGGAGTCCAGCTGAAGCTCCTTAGGTTCATTTGCACGCACGTGCAAGGGTTTTGTGATGCAATGCTTCAGGCATATTGGCGAGTCAAACTTCATGTCTTTTCCATCCCAATCGATGTTGGGGTTATGGAATTTGAGCCATGACATGCCCAGGACTAAATCATTTTTGCCGACGTTCACAACGTAGGCACTGAGGATTTCTCGGTGCTCTTGAATGCACAGCTCAAAGGTGCAGTAGTGGGTCACAGACCCAGAGTCTATCTCCCTTCCATCGATTACCCTCAGTTTCTTGGGTGCTTTTAGGGCAATGGTAGGGATACGGTATTGTTTAACTAAATCTTCATGTATAAATACTGACGTGGCCCCTGAGTCGATCATGGCCCATCCGTTGAATTTTTTCATGTTATATGCAGACTTGTGTTTGGGGGTTATGCACAGAGGGAATGCATGAAAGAAAAACTGTAGTTGTGATTGGTTTCCTAACGACATACATTCCACTTCCATATTCTTATTTTCATTATGCGCATTTTGTAACATAGCGCCCAAGACCGTCCCCCTGGCACGGTTTGAGCTCATTCTTTTACCGACTCATCGTCGGTTGTTTCTATATCCTCAACCACTGCCTCATATCCTGACATCTTGGCTGAGGGACATTTGGCGGCGATATGGCCCCGCCCTCCACAGTTATAGCAGGTGTTCGTTCCCTTTCCTTTCCCTGCGCTATCCAGATCCATTGCGTCTGGATCCTTTGCCTTTGGGGCCGCCGGTGGATGGTTATCCTTCTTTATGTCCTTGAAGGATTCTTGTATGTTGGCATTACTGCCATCGTAACGGACGGTTGGGACTGTGAAGCCCTTCGCATTGGGACCGATGGCTACGATTTGACCTTTTACAGCCCTGCCATCTTTGATCTTGTATATGCGTTCCCCATTCTTGAATTTCTCCTTTTGGGGAGCACTTTGGGGGTTATTTGTGGGCCTGCTAGTCGAAGCATTGTTGCTGCTGGACTTATTACCCCCATGCGATGTCCTCTTGTTACCAAAAGAGATGAGGTGGCGATCAATTTCCAGGGCCCGCTGTGTGAGCTGGGCGAATGTCTTTGTGCGGGGATCATAGTTTTGGGCCACCATGCTATCTGTTACGTCTGACGACAGGCCATCATAGAACTGGTCACGCATGGCGGCATCGTTGTAGTTGAGGCCTGTGGAATATAAGTTGAACAGGGTGAGGTAATCCTGAACCGTCTTGGATTGTTTCAACTTCCGCCACTTGTCACGGTTATTTTCGGTGCGGTTCAGATCCCCATATCGGGTAGTAAATTCTTGCCAGAACAAATTGGCATCGTGAAGCCAGGGGATCGCAGTCCCAGGGTTGAGAATTTCGAATTCTTCATACGAGTTAACCCATTCAGCTGCTGATCCTTCGAGATAAGAGGTGATGAAGGCGACCACTTGGTCAGCCGAGTGTCCACTCATGTTTGTATTGATATATCGGGCACATGCAATTCTGAATGAGATGGCATCCTCCCGTTTTGTGCCATCGAATTTTTGAGGGGCGGCCATCTTAACCTTTGCAGTTGATCCTCCAGAGGGAGCAGGGGCTGTTGGTTGTGGTTGGGTTGTACTGGAGGAAGCTAATACTTGAGCCGCACCTGAGCCACTCATGGAGGTGTTGATTTGCGCTTCAATGCGCGTGATAGTGGTTTGGAGAATGGCTAACATTCCTACTAGGTTATTGACGTTGGTGGCTAATCCAGCCACATCTGCGTCTATCTTTGTCTGATTTGTGGTAAGTTTTGCTTCGAGTGAGTCTGTATAGGTCTTATTATTGTGTTCGACGTCCCCAATATCGTTTTGGAGGTTATTGGTTCGCTCTCGCAGTTCGTCCATTGACCGAAGCATATAGATGACCTTGTCCTCATCAGACATATTGGCCCAAGCAGGGGCGGGGGGTTGTGACGCCATTTCAGAGAAGATTTGATGAAATTTTCAAAGGCGACGGAGACGGTACAGAAGTACAGGGAATTGGGGATTGTTTTGGTAATATAGGATTTCTTTCCCCCTCACAAGTCTATAAATTTCGAAGTTCCCGATTCCCGCGAACCTCAACCAAGTATCGTCCAAGTCCCAGCTTTTGGTGTCCTGGCAACGATATGGGCACTCCACCTTCTTTAGTTTAGTTTGGTCCCGAAGGAGGGCTTCCTTGGGAAGGGTTGATTTGGGCTGCCGGAAGGGGTGCTTCTTCCTGAATTGGCGAGCCCGTGCCACTTAGAAAGGTGGGGTGAGGAAGGTCTGACAGCGTTGAGAAGACGGGGAAGGCGTACTCGTGGGGTTCAATTGTTTCTCTGACTATTGCTTCTAGTCTGAGATGGTCTTGGAGGAGGGATAGGTAGTCCTCCTGGTGTTCGCGCAAACGCTCGGTTAAGTATGCGCAGCGGGCCTTGGCTTCGTGAAGTTTTTCACGGGTTTCTTCGTACTTATTCTGGTAGTAACGGTACCTGTCTTGGAAGTTTTCGATAGTGTTTAGCAGGTGACGAAGAAGCTGTTGACCAAGGTTCTCCAGCTTAGAGCTGGTTGCGAGGGATGGTGTAGTAATAGAGGAATTTGTCCTTCTTAGGACAATAGGGGCAGCGTGCGGGGAAGGTGGCTGCGTTTGGCCGACGGCAGATCTTGCACTCAGGGGCACCTGGCTCGGTGACGAAGGCTTGTTGGGCACGTCCGACTCTCTGGGGGCGGACTTTGATAATTACTACTCGGTTGAAATCGATGTGCCCCGCTTCTTCAAGGATACTTTCGACCGAGTTGAGGGTGAAGCAGTGGATCGATAGGTGTCCAAACCACCCACACAGACGGCAGCGCTGATCTTCTGTAAAAGGTTGTGCCACTTGAGGGCCGTTCGTTCTGTCAGAGGCGTACTCGAGCAAGAGCAAGATAAAAGGAAAAATAGACCCTTTCCCGAGTCTATGGGAACAGGAAGGTGACCTCCGTTGCTCAGCTACTTAAGGGCAATGAGCGACCCCACCTCTTGTTGACGAAAGAGATTAGAGAACCGAAGCTTGTTACGACGTGTGAGGGACCTGGCTATGCAAGGTTTCACAGAGGCGCGTATAGGGCAACGATATCTTGTGACTGTGGATAGGTGGAGTGGGATTGGGGAAGACAACGAGGAGTTATCTTGAGACGACGCCGACGGCGTTCCAAACGTATCCCAGACGACACTGAGACTTACGATTGTCAAGAACTTGACCTGATGTCGACGACAACAAGTCAGGCGACGAGGAAAATAGTAAGAAAAGTAAAAGAACTTGTATTCGACGAGAGGTCAAGTTCTTGAGGAGTCCTCTGCAAACTTGACCCGGTTTATATACATAGTACGAGCCACATCATAACAAACAAGTCTGTACAGTGAGTCACGACAGATAAGAGATAGAAGCAGTGGAAGCGACTGCGGAACTGCGGAATTTCACATCAGAGTTGAAATACATCTCGGTTACCGGTCCAGAACATTCCCTGAGTCACATGATACAGATATACCATAAAAGGCAAGTATGTTTTGAAGATGGTCTCATAAAATGTAGAAAATCAAGAAAATATTGTAGAGTGGATGTATGCGTGTCAGTTCATGACAGATATCCCTTCTGGGGATATGACAATTCCAATGAAGCTTACCTCCTTCACAAAGAACTGACACTTGTGTGGTTTGAGGAAGAGGTGGTTTTCCCTCATTCTTCTTAACACTTCCCTGACATGTTGTACATGTTCTTCCCTGTTTCTGGAAAACACTAGTACATCATCCATGTAGATTACCACATAATGATCTATTATGTCACAGAACTTTTCCATCATGAACCTTGTAAAGGTTCTTGGTCCTTCTTTTACTCTGAATGGCATGACCAAGCATTCAAACTGGCCTTCTCCTGTCCTGAAAGCTGTTTTCCATTTGTCTCCCTCTTTTACCCTGATATTGTTGAACCCCCATTGAACATCCATTTTTGAATAGATGGTTGCATCCTTCAGTCTCTCAATCAATTCTATTTGAATTGGAAGTGGAAACCTGTCTGGCCTGGTGATGTCATTCATCTTATGGTAGTCGACTACCAACCTAAGCCATCCATCTGCTTTGTTCAC
Source organism: Ceratorhiza oryzae-sativae (assembly GCA_030998015.1). Classification (NCBI taxonomy): domain Eukaryota; kingdom Fungi; phylum Basidiomycota; class Agaricomycetes; order Cantharellales; family Ceratobasidiaceae; genus Ceratorhiza; species Ceratorhiza oryzae-sativae. Next base: position 16,609 of record JARWMV010000073.1, on the reverse strand, counting down.
ATAGAAACAGGGTGCAGCTACAACTGACTGGCTGGGCCTTATTTTTCCATTTCTTAGTTCCTCCTCTAAGTACTCCCTGAGCGCCTTTGTTTCTGCTGGTGACATACTGTACCTTTTTGCAGGCTTTGGCAGCTCTGCTCCTTCAATCAGGTCCATTTTGAAGTCCAGGTTACCTTGGTGGGGTGGAAGTTCTCAGAAACCTTCTTCCCCAAACAGGTCTTCAAAATCCCTAAATTCTTCTGGGATTTGTAGGCTTTCACTTGCTGCCCTTGCCTTGATTTTGTCTGGGTATGAGATGGTAAGGTCTTTCCAATCTATGATAGGTTCTGCTTCTTCAAGCCATTCTTTCCCTAGGACTATGTCTGTGTTGCCTAGGGTCATCACATAAAGGGAGCATTTCAGTGTCTTCCCTTCCACTTCAATATTTAGTTCTGCCCTTTCTTCAATGGCATCCTTGATTTCATTTCCGTCAATGGCCACAATTGATTTCTTGTGTTTGAGGGGAGTGGTTTGGATCCTCTTTTCCCTTGAATAGGCCTTATCAATGAAGTTGGTTGAAGATCCTGAGTCAATCAGCATCTTTGCTGGTACCATGATTCCCTCTACTGTAGTGTATATTATTGATTGATTACTAGATTTCTTGAGGTAACATACATCTGCAGTAGGGGTTATATTGTGGTCCTCCAACATGGAAGTGGTAGGACCAATTAGTTTTCTGACTTGGAGCTGCTTTCTTCTTCAACTTGCCTGCTGGCCTTCCCTTGTATATTACCTTTGTCACAGGTCCACTGGCCCCAGCAGTCCTTCAGGACATGCCCTGATTTACCACATTTGATACAGAGTCCTTCTTTCCTTTGTCTGTCTTTTTCACTGTTTGGTATTCTTACCATGTTGTTAGTTTGGGTATTCCCCTGTTTGCTGCTGGTCCCTGAAGGCTTTTTTCCCCCTTGTTTGTACCTTGCTGGTGCCCAGGTTGAATTTGATGAGTTGCTTGTCTTTGCATTCATTTTCTGGTTTGCAAACTGCATGTCATCCATTTTGCAGGCAAAGTCGATTAGTTGATCTAGGGTATATGATGGTCCTTCAGCCTCATTTGCCAGTACTTCAATCCTCAAGATCTCTTGTTGTACTTTGGGTTTTAACCCTTCCCTGAATTGGTCCTTCAGGGCCTCCTGGTTCCAGTCTACCTCTTGGATCAGGATCCAGAATTGGGTAGCATAATCCAATGCACTCTTGGTTTGCATTAACTTCCTTAGCTTCTGGATGGTCTTTTCCTTTATGACTGGATCATTAAAGGCATCCAGGAATCCCTTCCTGAAATCCTTCCAGGATGTGAGGATCCCTGTGCATTCACCTGCTAGTAGTTTCCAGTGGTAAGGTTGTGCCCAGTTTGCTGCTTCCCTGTCCTCCATATTCATTAACACAGCAGATATCTTTTTTTGGTCATCAAAGGCTGATTTGTTGTAGTCAGCAAACAAAAGTTCCATGCCAATTATGAAGTTCTCTGCTTCCTTCCCTTTTTTCCTGTTAAATTTGCTGGGTCTTCCTAGTTGTGCCTCCTTAGGAGTGTGGTTTGCAGCAAGGGTAGGTTGGTTTGCTTGGGATGGAGGTTCTGTTCAGGGTCTTATTGTGGACTCAGCCTGGAAGGTTCTTCCCAGAAAGGGTGTTCATACTGGGGAGGCTGAGGGGGATTGTGAGGGGCTTCCTATGACCACCCTAGTTCTTCCCCTGGTCTCTTCTGTCCTTTCCCTTGGCCTTCCTGCTTCAGTTGTTTTCTGGAGCTCATTTCCTAGATCAGTTACCCATTGTTCTAGTGCAGTCAGGATCTCCCCTGTGTTTTCAGTTTTCTTCTCTAAGCTTTCAAGCTTTCACTCTTGCATTCCCAATACCTGGTTTATTTCCATGGAGATGTCTTTTAATTCTTTTATCAGGTTCCCCATTTCCACTTTTAGGTTGTCCTGGTTCTTTGCCACATAGAGGACATTTCTGTTGGATGTTTCCATTGATCTTACCATCCAGTCCACATTTCCTTCTTGCCATGTTAGTGATATTTGGCACTGATTTATACTTGTGATTGCCTTTTCTAGTTCCCTATGGTTATTGTCTCTAAGTTCCTTGAGCCCTGCCCTGATGGTGGTGGCAATGGTGTGAATAGGGTTGGCAGTGGTTATGGCTCTGGGACCTGGCTGGGGTTGTGTCCTTGCCTCTTCTGCCAAGGCTGTGCCTTGTTCGTATATGGTTCAGGTCATATCTTCTACCTCATCCCTCTCTGGATTTGAGATATCTTCTGGGTCTGGATTTATCAGGAGAGTTGGCAGTTGAGGGCTGCAGAGTGGTATTCCCCCTATTTGCCCTCCCAGGGTGGGGGCCCAAGTGGGGTTAGGTTGAGCCACTGGTTGTGGATTTTGTGGCAACCCCCCTGGCATTCCTTGGAGGGTTTCATCTGGGTTACCTTTGGCCTCTGGGGGAGTAACAGGCTTGAGTGATTGTGGTCTACTATTTGCCACTCTGCTTTGAGATTGAGTTTGTGGTCTCTGTGACATAGTTTCTTTGTGTTCTCTTATGTATCACAGGAGTTAGCTGGTTTCTTGTGTACTCAGCCCTTAGTATCTGTGTAGTATACTTATGTTCACCACTAGTTAAGTTAAGAGCTTGCTTTATAATGTTGTGACCCTCTGGATGCTTCCTTGCAAAGCACTTAAGTAGTGGCTACATTGACAGTTTGGTGTTAGGCAGTATGTATTGAGTGTTCTAGTTACAGTGTTTGTTATGGTCTATGGTGGTTGACAAGATAAAGCAAGCTGAGGTGTCCAGTCTTGCTTCATCCTCCTTATATACACCTGTGGCTGCAGTGGCTGCAGATGTGTTATTTAAGCACAATCTGCAGTAGGTACAGGTTATATATAGTACCATGGGTTAGGTAATTGTTTATCTTAAGTTTGTGCAGCTCTGAATCTTATAGAGCCACACAAGGTCCAAGGGGTAAGTGCTAAGGTCATGTGATCCTGCTGTAAGCACCAAGATCATGTGACAACTTGCTCCTTGCTCCAAGTAACAATGGAGAGAAATGCTGGAGTGAGTTCAGGGTAACCACTGTAAGTGCTGAGGTCACATGATCCTGCTGTAAGCACCAAGATCACATGACAACTCACTCCTCACTCCAAGTAACAAGGGAGAGAAATGCTGGAGCAAGTTCAGGGTAACCACTGTAAGCTCTGATTAAGCTCTGAGGTCACGTGACCTTGTTTATGGCTCATTCTGCTTAGGAAAAATTGCCATAAATCTGTAAAAATATTTGGTTACTCTGTTATGTCCATTTGACAGGTCATAACAGTGAAAGATTAAGACTACCTTGAGTGTTACTTGATTGCATTGCAACTACTTTGAGCCTTCTTACTCTAGTCTAAGAAGTATTGAGTACAATTAGTGTATACTAACATATCTACATTTTCTTAAGCTCTAGATATTCAAGTGTACCCTGACCTGTAACAGCTTCTCATTTCACATGTACTGCCTTGTCTTTGGGTATATAAAGGGAGAGTCTGGGAACCTTAAGCCTCAGAACTTGACCTCCTGTTGAAACATGCAACCTTCTACCTGCATGATCACTGAGCCAAGCAGCTTCTGCCCACTCCTCTTCAGGACAAGTGCACATCTAAGCCCTCTGTGCATTGTCACATCCCTGACCCTCACTGCATGTCCACCCTTAGGTGTTGCAGTTTCAACCTTTGGCCATCATAGCCTTTAGGCCTACCTTTGCCTCACCAGCATTAGGTCTTACTGTGCAGGTTGGCTCTGACAATATCTTTCAAATAAAACATGTGATGTTTCAATTTTGGAGGGTAGATTTTGGACATGTTCTCCAATTGCAACTAAAAGCACATCAGTAATACTTCATGCCACCTTTGCTCAGTTTACAGTGAAATAAAGGCTCAATTTACATTTGATCAGGAGTTAAGAGCCTTGGAAAAATCTGCTTGTGGGAGCTCACTGGGAGGCAGGGACATGATGGGAGGCACCCTAAAGCCCAGGATGAGTGTCATATTTGCAGGACAGGCTTGAAAATGGGGGATTTGAAGGAAGGAAACATTATTTTACAAGCTCAAACAAAGGGGTAATGCTGCAGTCTTAACTGGAAGGAGGAATTAGAAGTCCATGCTGCTGCATCAGGGGATTTCTGTGATATATGTGGAGAATATGTAGGAAAATACTGACCTTAGTAGTCAAGCATCATTGCACAACATTGTAGTAATATTCCTATATTTTTCCTTATTTTTCTAGCTATGCATATATTCACTCAAATGGTTGGTGTTGTCACACCAGGGGGTGTGCAATGGTGTAAATGGTGTAAAACTTTGTTATAACAATATATTACATCAGCTTTGTTACATGTAATGGTGTAATGACATGTTAACAACTACGATAACACCATTACACACCCCCTGGTGTGACAACACCCTTGTTACATGTAATAACATGTAATACAACCATTTTTTGCTGAGCAGGTAGCCCAGCCATAGCATGCAAGATCTGCAAGACCAGTACATAATGGAGGCAAGTGCTTCAGAGATACTCCTGCACAGTACAGCTCATAGGACTATACAACAGATGTATGCCAGTAGAGGTCTTGTATAAGGAAACAATTGGCAACTGCAATGTAGAACCAGGAACAGAACTCACACTTGTTGTACCTTTAATTAGGGTCACAATGGCTATTTATTATGTATAGTTGTTATTCACAGCCACCAACTACAGTAGTCTTAGCTATTAATTACATTCCTACAAAACCAACACAAACATGTATATTTAACAATTTCATACAGGCTTCAGAGGATAGTGGAGCCAACAGAGCTTGAGAGTTTTTTTGCCTGTCCAGGGAGCCTCAGAGAGCCCTAGAGAGCCTTAGAGAGGCTAGAAGCCCAGGGTAAAAATAGTGATTTCAAATATATCTGCAAAGCAGAAACTTCTGTGAAAGTGTCATGTTTGGGACAGTATTTCATGGGTTTCTCATTCATTTTTGACACAAATGAGCTTTAAATTGTGTTTTTGAGCTCCTGGAAGCCTGTTGCATTAGCTAACATATTTTTGGAAATTAGAAATTTGCACATACAAGTGCTCAATTATGGCTTGTCACATGGAGCCACCTGACTCAGGAGCAAATTACCCCTTTGCAGATTTCAGCCTCCTCATGATTTGCTATCTGGCTTGTTGCTACTGATAGGTTGATTTGTGGCATTTAGTAGACTTTCTGCTGTGGAAAACTTGATACAACAGCTGGATAGAAAAAACATATATTTTGGTAGATCATAAGTATATTTTGTTTGTTTGTACCCTGGCCACCTGAGCTCTCTGAGGCATCCTAGACGGGCAACAAGCTCTCGAGCTCTGTTGGCTCCAATAGCCTCTTGAGCCTGTACAAAATCTCCTGATGCGGATAGCCACGCAAGCCTCGGCCCGCCACCCGAGTTAGGCATCGCCTTACACAGCCACACGATCAGTCTTAAACGCCCTTCACGTCATTCGTTCCTGGGTCCATTGATCAATCTCCCGTACCCAACAACCACCGAGCGTTGTCAAGCGTCCTGTACCACTAGTTCCGCCCAATCTATTGCTTTAACCTAATTATAGCGTTTTACCAGAGACAGCGTTGATACCTTGTGGCTTCAGCTAGGTGCTTACTTTTCTGACGTACGTACTATCTTGCGTCACCACTCTGGGCACTGGTTTTCGTGCGCCTCTTGTCCTCAAGCCCAGCTACAACACTCGAATACCAATATCTGTTAAACTTCACAATGGCGACACCGTCCCTTCACCCATCTCCGTCCAATCCGTTCCGAGATCCAAACCGAACGCCAATCGTGACACCTCAGCCAACAGGCTCATCCCTCAACCCATTTCTAGCGCCCAGCGAGCGGGTTAGTCCGCAGACAACGGGGATGAGCCAATATTTTACGCCGCAGCGGACTGGTGTGGACGGACTGTCTCCTCATCCCGCCGGAGGGCTGTCCGCTCAGCCTACCGGAGATTCACGAGAGCTTTCCCCCGAAGAGTTGCCAAAGCATACTCCCGGAGCCCAGCCCATGAGGACGTTTAGCTCCTCTTGGTCCGACGGGGCACTCACACCTCAAGCTACTGGATCTGGAGTTTTGAATTCCCATGACACGGGCGTGTCGGACGCCGCCGATCAACTTTCCGCGTTATCCATATCCGGGCCCCAAACCTCGTACTCGCCACCCTCCGGCCCTCCTCCAGTCCAGAAGTCTACATCGCCCAATCCTGTCTTGTCCTCTCCCGAGGCAAGCAGCAGCGCCGTTCCTCAATCCATATTCGCACCCCCTCCCGGCCCTCCGCCTCAGTCATCGCCACAGCCGCAATCCTACGCGCCCCCACCTGGCCCGCCTCCCGAGAGCCGCAGTTCAGCACCACGTGAACCTCGGGCCCCGTCTCCGACTCCGACGTTGATGGTCGAACCTCCTCCGCCATACACACCAGCAGCCGATGTCCGTCATGGCGAAGTTCCGCTCGAGACGGGACCTCGAAGGGCGTACGCGCCCGATTGGCACCCAGACGGGCGGACGTGGAGGAACGAAGCTGTGCTTAGTCCAGGAGCCCAGAGGGGGGAAACACAGTGGGATTCATTGGAGCCTCGCTGGACGAGGCAGGATCATGGGCGGCCGAATCAACCGGGTTCCAGCGCGAGTCCCATTAGGACAAGTTCTACCCGACCCAGCTCCAGCAGGCCGGGTGCAGGTGGAAGTTCCTGGAGTGCGTACCCCGGTCAAGGCGCTGGAGCGCCCGGCGGAAATGTGCTCAGGCCTCCTCCGAGACATCCATCGCAATCGGAATCATCTCTGTCTCTCAGCAGGTCGAGCACGACTGTCTCTCGCTCTAACGCCGGCCCACCGACTGTTTCGCCGACACCTGGGCGAGCGCTGTTAAACCGGGGTCAGGTCTTGGCATATCCCGCCAGATATGAATGTGATCGATGTACGTCATTTTACGGTTTATTCTTCAAGTATGAGCCTTATTTGTGAACATCTGACTAGGCCACTTGACGGGCTATGTTGCATACGACCCGTCGAATCCTTGCTCCCAGTGCTGGGCCATGTTCGCTCAACCGTACGAAGGGGTACTAGAATTCGCACCGTGGGATCAACCAGAATCGGTCACTTCCGATGAGCAAAACCTCCAACGACCTCTTCCGGCCTCTAGACCTCAGGTCCGTCCTGAGCCTAGCGTTTCTGCTCGGCCAATGTCCCATCCGTCGCCTCAGGCTTCATACGGGTTCGGCGTTGGAGGAGGCTTGCCTCCGCCCAACTGGTCGTCCTCGTCCCTGCGGCCATCCGCGACGATCTCGTATTCGAGGCGCCCCCCGCCTGGTTCACTCGTGGTTCGACCTGGAGACCCGAGGATCGGAGGGAGAGTCTGCTGGAAATGTAGTGGCGACGGGTGGCAGTATAAGACAATGGGGCTCGAGACTAAGACGTGTTCGGCGTGTAACGGCCTAGGGAGACTATTTTAATTCTTGAGGCGGCAAATGTGTGGTGATTCCTTTTCTTTCTTTCCTGCTTGTTGGATTGATACAGCATGTGAAGCCTGGGCCCCCGTATGGCTGTAAATTAGACTGATCGAATTAAATACAAGAAATAATATGGGCTGCACGAGCTACTCGTCGCGCGGGCACTTGGCGCTTCCCTGGACCCGGGAGTCTTGATTAGGACGAGGGAGCGCACTGCGACTGGCCAGGATATCCTGTCCGGAGCTGACGCCATTGGAGGGCAGAGATCAGTCGATGAAGGAGAAATTTTGTCACGAAAGGGGAGATGAATACAGTGGGAGAGGAGGCGCATCCGAAATGGGACAAGTCAGTGGAGTGGGTCATAACGGCCGCATAGGGCGACGGAGGCGCAGCATTTCTCGTTTGCTCTACCCCCCGGCACTATGTTTGTCTCATACTCGTGTGTTTACTCCTATAACATCGACCGCGACCTTATGTGGCCTTGTCGCAAAAACGGCAACCGTACCGCCTGAAATCCAAGATCAAAGAACGTGGCTTTTTCGCTCCAACGGCGAGAAGAGTTCACGTCGATCGAGGCACTTGGAATTATCTTGAATTGAATGCATCTGGATTCCCAGTCGACTGTGGGTTTACCCCCGCAAAAACCTGTCCCTGACTTCTTGGGAGCGGTCTAGCATTTTAGAGACATCCTGCAAGGTCACTCACAGGCATGAGTACCTTTCAATCCACCCCACACAAATGGACGCACCACTCCTCACCCCAAGCCGTCAACCAATGGGGGATGGCTGTTGAACCGCACAGACGGGAATACAAAAGCAAAACCTATGTTGGCAGAGGCATAGTCTGGTGTTGCCAGATAGAGAGAAGTAACCAGCATACATTCTACTATCTACTCAAGCCAAGTGCACGAATGCGGGTCGGTGATGTCAACCACGCCAGCTTCCGTCGCGCGGTTGGAGCGGTGGTGTTGGGGTGGCGTTCTTAACCACGGGTTGTAGCGTAACGCGGCTCCCATCAACCCCACAAGAACTCGACCTCCACCAAGCTTTTCTGTATGGCCATTGACGATGTTCCAGACTGAACTCTATTTGAAAGTACACTAGAAGTACACCGGTTACTGTACTCTACGACAGGGAAACGTTCGGCTCACTTCTATGAATGCTCATCTTGGGACAAAAGACAAAGCTTGTGCTCGGCGCCATGTCCTAGTGCTTCCAAGTGTCTGTGGGTGACAGTAGCCCTCTTGGAGCGATCCAGCTCACGCCCCTTGTGCCACCCGGCTATTGATTATACCGACCAAAACTCTCGGGACACCGAGGGTCAAGGGAACCAGTCGGACAAGGATAAGTCAGGACCTTCTGGGCTTGAGCTGATGCTGGGCTCGCATGACACACAGCTACTTCGTGCGGCCGCCTTTCACCTCATTTTCTCTCTCGCACACATGTCTCAGCCTTAAAATGAGGTATCGACATATCACTTAATCCAATTTCCATTGCCCAATAATTATCATACTCTAAGTGCTTGAGCGGTCGACTTCAACGATAGAACGAGAGGAGCATGTCGACGCACAATGTATCGCAGGGATCGGGATGAGGGCCATGTAATAGTCTTTGCACAATAAGGTCTATCTGAACCGCTTTAGGGTAAGATAGTAGTTTCTCTATCGCCGTTTATTCAAAATTCGACATGCAGAACGGGCGGGCGCGGCCGGTGGGATGATATCAAGACAGACCAGCGCCGGGCCCTGTGATATTCGATCGTGATTCAGGTCTCATCTCCACTGTCGGGTCGCGAGAAATCTGTGAATGTCTCCGTGTGTCACTGAGGGAACAATATCGTCTCACTCAATTTTTTATGCAAACACAAGTTTGACAGCCTTGCTTCGTACTACATCCCACCATTCCCCATATTTCCGCGCCGGGTTGGGCCACTATGTCGTAACCACGATGGTGTATATATACGACATGGCCTCACAAAACGGCCTCATACACCATAGCCCAATACGACCATATGTATCCCTGGGGCTAGTCCACTAGTCGGTGCCCAACTTGGCCCCAAAACTTGGCACATCAACAGGAGCGGCAGTCGCCCTGTATCGTGCTTGCAGCCACCAAAAGCTCAATACGTCAACAGGTAAAAACCTACAGCACTTCTTCACTATCTCCACTCAATACGACGTTCTGATGTTTGGATGCCCTACATCGCCTTCTACTATATAGCTGCATATGGACATGTGCACGCCGTCAGCTTCGTCACGGCCCCTTGCCGTCTCCACCCAGGGAAAAAAGAAAAAAGAAAAAAAGAAGATATACTTCTGTTGAGTATACGCACGACAAGACTCGCTGATTGATACCTAGCCACGGCGTGGCTGTGATGATGGCGCTTACGCGCCGCCCCGATCATGTACCGCTTAGCGGTTCGTACTTGATGTATTGCCTCGTATCGTATCTACAGTAGTATAGCTTTACGCACGCTACATAGTATATATACGCCTATGTACATACGCTTATACTGTACCAGCATATTCCTCCGCTCAATCTATATAGTTAACTGCGCATTCATTCAACAACTTCCGCAATTGGCAGTACGCTCCCCATTACTCATTTTGGATTCCTCCTCCAAAAAACCGCTCAAAAGGTTCGGGTTGATGGCAACACTCCCCATTCTGCGTTTTGCGCTAACCGGGCATATGGTTACTAGCCCAACTCAGCTACTACTGGAAGAGGTTGTACAGAATCGACTAAACCTTGAGAGAGGCGATAAAATGTAGCTCGCTTCTGCTCTTTAGCCTAAGACGGCGCATGTGCTTGCGAGAGCGGCGCTCAATTGGTCAGAGATTGTATGGGGTTAGCGGGGATGTAATGCCGCTTGGCCGGAGAGTGGGTGTAAAAGGCGACCGACGTGGTGAACGGGTTTGGGGATTCTCGGCCAAAGCTACCTCGAAGTCACCAACCGCCCACATACTGCGTTGTCTATATTTCATGACGACGCGCCTCTGTACCACAATAACATGCTCCTCTATTATTAATTATCCTGCTTAGCATTCAGTTTTATTAAAAAGATTTCTCTGGCAAGACGAACCAATCAAGACAGACCGGCTGAGGCTGGAAGGACATCCGATTTTGGCGTAATAGCTATATTCTCGAGAATCCTGTTTTGAGCTCTACTTATAGATCTCCTTTGACAAAGCACTCGCCACTTTGAAAAATTTCAGATGTTCTGCAGCTCAGGGGCTTGTGTCTAATGGGTCATCAAGCGGACATCTTCGCCCCATTCAAACCTTCAACCTAAGCATAAACCATTCAAGATTTTAAATACATGCGACTTGACTAAATCAACCACAAGAAACGCATACAGGAACCTGAAAGCCCTCAGACACTCAGAATCGATACCCTCCAGCCAAGCGCATGATATTGTCCGGATCATACCGTGCTTTAATTTCCTTGAGTCGTGGCAGGTTCTCACCATATAGTCTAGGTGAATCAGCAATAATATAGCCCCTAGAGTATAAAAGACTCACGACTGTAGGTTCTCGTTTGCAGCAGCATAGTTAGCGTACTTGATTTGCTTGGCTCCTGCAATATCTTGCCCTTCAGCTACTGCCTGGTTGAATATCACCTCCGCGCTTTTTTGCATGGATGAAACGAACTCCTTGTCCTGTGCCGGCGATAACCAAGCATAGTACAGGTTGAGGGGAACCAAATAATTGTCGTGCGGATAAGCTCCACCCTTGCTTCTGCTGTTCATTGATGGAAGGAAAGGCTCGACATCGTAAGATATAAAAACGCCTGATTTCGAGTGTAGTTGCTCGCCCCAGTACTGGTTGGCGCATCAACCCAACGGCGAATAATGGATTAGTGGGAGTACTCACCTTGGTCTGATTCAACACCTGCTCGATCAATGCAGGAGAGTAGGTTTTCAACGAAATGGTGTGGAATGCACCCCTGAATATTTGCATACGTTAGGAATAATTTACGACTGGAGCTTCTAGAGACAAACCGGGTGCCATATGTAGAATTAGCGGGACTTGACTGCAGCAAACTGGTCATGTTTCGAGTTGAAACGTCGCAGGTGAAGCACGGAATAGCGTCAAACCGCTCGAATATCCCCGCTGGAGGAGTTGGCCCATCGTAGAACATCAAGAGAGAAACCCCAGGCTACCGTGCAATAATGTAAGAGTAATTCAAAATCAATGTATATCACACGATATGGAGGTAACATACCTGGCCGAGCAAAAAGTTGTAGGCCACAATGATACCAGCCTTGGGGTCGGTAACTTCATTTATGAACGCCACAGTCGCTCTGTTGACACGATCGAGCCGGTTGGCGGTAAATGTCTTCAGGCCACCCCAGACCTGTCCTTGGGGGAATGCCAGCAGGGTAAACTTAGTGACAACTCCGAAGTTGTTGAATCCGCCCTAGGGAATGATAAGCGGCGTCAAATTTTGGTCGCAACCTGTACGTGCCTTTAGCCCAAAGAATAAATCTGGATTCGTCGTTTCCGTCGCAGAGGTGACGGTTCCATTAGGGAGCACAACTTCAAAAGCAGTTACGGTGTCGATGCTTAATCTAACATGTACTTATCAATAAAATCCACAGTAAGAATATGGAGGCACACTAGCCCGTGCTGGTTGCTCAACCAACTGTATCCGCCTCCGAGTATAAATCCTCCCACTCCAACGCCGGTCACTCGACCCCCAACTACGGTCACGCCATGCGGCTGGAGAGCAGCATGAACGTCATCCCACACCTATTAAGTGTAAGTCGAATCCATCATGAGATCCAAATGTCCAGGCTTACAAGACCAGAGCCGATGTCGACAGTCCCTACAGATCCGTCCGCTGCTAGTGGAGCTGGATGGTAGGTTACCTCGCTCAGCTTGAAGAGCGCAATCTGAACTCCGGCGGTTGACGAGAACCCTGGATTAGTGGCGTGACCACCAGAGCGGATACCAAAAGGAGTAGATGTATTGGATACGATCCTCAGCTTGATTTTTCGATGAATAAATATCCGTTTCTCTTGAAAACATATTATACTGCTCACAATTGTTGAAACGTCCTGAGGGTTTGCTGGTTCGACTACGCATGCTGAGTTTTGGTTACTTGAGGACGCCCAATGGTCATTCCCTTTTGTATACAGTGAATTACCTCCAGAGACGAAGGAAACAATATGAGATAAGTGCAATAAATGTGCGCACTTGAAGAGCTAACCAAAGTAATATACTCCTGATGCCCGAGAAATGGATTTCGCGATAGTGTTGCACGTGGTACTGTAGTTCAAGCTGATACTTGCGCCACTTACAGTAGGGGAGTCCTCGGTTGGAGCGATGGTCAGGCTCAGCATAGAGGCGAAGAATTGAAGTAGATCAAATAACATATTTATTTGGTAAAGGTGGTTTAGCGTGCGTAAAAAAACGGGCGGGAGTAAAAGCTCGTTTTATATGAAAGACTACGACTCGTGGCTCTTTAAGAATAGAGGCCGGTTGTAAAATGCCAGACGATGCCTCCATTGTTGTACCCATTTGACATAAACTCGTCTCTTGCTCAGCATTTCTTAGGGGGTATATATATGACGACGACTCGGACAGAGCTGGTGAAATGTTAAACCGATTGAAGCGTCCGCTGCGCTGGCCCTGTCCCACCATCAGTAGTCCAGCTCGTGTGATATGTATCCCCCCTGGTTTATTAGAGGTATCCGGACATAATCCAGACCCCACTGTTAGATGGACATACGTACTAGGGACGGGGATTACATAGTAAGTGGCCGCTCACCGGGTGCCTGGGTATACTATTCTGCGTATATACAGGCATAGTTTAAACCGAGCGGCGGTTATTCCTCCCTGGTCCATTTGCCAAACGTTCCGGATGGGTCTTTCTACAATTGCTCAACCGCCTGAGCTGAATGGGTGGCTCGAATGTCACAATCGCTTTGACGGGGTAGATCGCATCTCTGACCGGTCCCACTCATACAGGTATAGTTCCAGCGCGTGGACATTTCACTTGATCCGATTGTATCGGCTATGGGCAATACACGAGAAGTGGGCGTCAATTCTTCCTCTCTAAGCCTCCATCTCGCAGACGGTTTCCCGACCTTGCAGTGACCGCCTATCCTAATCGATACTGTTTATTGATAGGGGTATTGCGCAGATGGATATTACTCTTAAGTTGCCTCGCGCTGCCAATTACAGATCCAACGTTTCCAAATGCAGGACTGGCGCCTGCAGTTCAGGCGAGACCGCAAAGACGTGCATAATGAGGGGCAATCTTTTGTAATTCCATTCAGCACTCAATTGGCCAAATGCATGTCTAAAATAATTCGGTCGCCGCATTTATCCTTCAATTTCAGCAACGCATTCAAGAAGGCGCGCAGACTCCAGAATACTCCAGGCTACTAACTTATTAGACGATAACGCTTCAGCCGTGTATTTTCATTCAAGGTCACGTATAATCGCCCAGTCGTACATATTCACCATCCCGCTATCGCTTTCAAATAGAGACAGCTTACTTCGGTGGATCTCTGTCTCGACAGCGAGTCAAGTCCCATGGCTTTACAGAAAAGGGCGAGCAGGTTGTGATGAAAATTGGATAGAACGGCCAAATTTCACTCACGTAACTACAGGATAAGCTTTGATGATAGGATATTGTGTTAAGCTCCGATGACGGACATACAAGCCCGGTGCCGGAAGCGGAGCCGAAAGACCTCGTCTTGAATTAGCTGACACAACTCGTTCTCTTAAACACAATGTCTCTCGTACTAGGGGTGACCCGTTTCCGGCCACCCCAAAATCGGGCCCATTTCTGGCCATTCGCTCGTTCTCTCAGTACATGGCAGGCTTGAAAATCCGTGAAAAATCGTGAAGCATACTAGATGGCTGATCCAACTATGTGCAAATTTGCGGACTAAACAGCCCGGCTGCAGCTGACCTGGAGCACATACAAGACACCATTTCGGGAGTCAAAGTGCATCTGTTAAACTCCGAGGGCAAAACGGGAGACATGAGTGTTCGCAAAACGTATGCTGTCTTTTACCCGGTGATGTAAGTAGGCAAGCTACTATCATTGTGACGCTATCCGAGGTCAGTTACCTCAACGCGCAAAGAGCTGTGCAATTTTCTGTAGTGCCAAGGGGCGGAGCGACCAGTTGACTCCGTCGGGACAGCGCCATACTATGCTAAAGATGGCTAGACTAAGAATCTACAACGAGCGGTCACTGGCTGAGTGCTGCACAGCCGGTGCTATCCGATATGGATAACAGTTTCCTGAGCTGGCTACAAATGGGCCCTCAACCTCTTGACTTACTCGAGCTGTTCCTCACGTAGTTCTTCTCCAAAATATTTTCTGCTGGAAGTGAAGATGCATGAGATGCCGGCGTTTCTTTACATTCACTTTTTGAGTCTCAAAGCCCTGCGCCGATGATTACAGGTCTCACAAAACGAAATCGCGGCCGGAAATGGGTCACCCCTAGTACCACGCGGAGCTTTACAGTCGCCTCCGAGATGGGTTTGTATAGAGTATAGACCCAACAGGCCGGAACCATATCTTTTCCATTTTAATCGACCTTGGCTTTTGCGTTATTAAATGCGTCCTTCCGCAGATATGGATGTATCCACTATAATGCTGATAGGGCTATCCTTGTCGAATGGTTCCTATTTGTCGTGCTACTAGGCTTTGGCTTTGCAAATTCCATTTATACTTTTCAAAACACACACGATAGGAATAGAACGTGCTCAAATTGCTTCACCTACTGGTACATTCACTAAATGATCAGCCAGATGGTATTTTTGCATAGATCAAGTGCTCAAGATAGTGCCTCATCTTGACACTGAAATGAGCGCCGTCGCAGTTCGCCTTGCTCTAATGGCGGCAACCGCTTCATTTACCCGTTTATTGTTGTCATGCAGGCTCAGATATGATCGAGTATGAGCCGAAACTTGTCCGAGTCTCTCCCAATCACCGAGCCCAATGCCTTGCATGCCTTGATCAACATTGAAACGGAAGTAAACACCGGGGTGTTCCGCAAATCGACTTGCAATGTCCTCCGCAGTTGCTTCACAGTCCGTCGATATCCTTTGTAGCGTTTTGATAACGTCTTTGGGTATGACGTTTTGAAAAAGACCCGGCTTTGGAATTGCAATAGTTCGCCCATGGCCCGTTCCGATGCTGATCATGCAGGATACATAGCGACCAGGGAATATATACCGAGCTTCATGAAGTACTTGGGCGGTTGGGTTGTTGCAGCCCATCCCTCCGTCCACAAATCTTGTTTGCGTCCCCATATCTTCGATGGTGACCTGCTTGAAAAAAGTAGGTGCGGCAGACGTGGCGCGAGCGGCTTCCCATATTCTGCAATTCGGCATCTGGTTCTGATAGCCATTGTACGTGCGGAAACGAGCAGGTATCCTTGCATTCATATTGTCTGCAGACATAGCACATACAAATCTTGCATGTTATGTGAGTTGGTACGTCAACACCTGAGAGGAGATGTGGAACTCACACCCTGCAAGATGTGCCATCTGCACGTAAGTCCAGCATCCTCGTGTCTTCATTTTGGTCATCTGTGTTATCCTGCACAATCTTCTTGATCGCCCTTTCCAAATTCGATGTCTTGAAGCGCCCCTCCTGCCACAGATACTTTGTTTCTGAGAAGATTCGCTCGGAAAGCATAGCATAGCACGCGATGGCTCTGTCAACCGACATGCGCAATCTCCCCAACATGATTGCAATCAACCTTTTTCAATAGAACCCTTGAGATATGAGTGAATTCACCCCAATATCAGGAAACATACCCTCCGGTGCTAGTTCCCGCAATCATATCAAAGTACATCCAAGGCAAAGGCATTTCAGACAGTCCTTCACTATGTTGTATCCTTGTCATGATTTCTTTCAGAATGAGCAACGAGGACAATCCTCGGATACCACCACCATCTAGTTTTAGACGCTCAGTCGGATTTGAACAGGACCTAAAAATCCACTTACCAAAAGACAGCAGTCTAACCCCATATTGTGTTTGATCATACATAAAATTACCTGGGCCAAAGTGTGCACGAGGCTTGAAAGAGAGATACGTGAAAACGGAGGATAGCACTGAGCC